>KZ652151.1:10693-33767 GCA_001010745.2 Gerris buenoi
CATACGTACGCACAGACATACATGTATATGAAACGGATTTTAATGATATCCCCGGGTTTGAAAGACCCCTCCTTCACAGATATCTCGGAATCACGTTTGGGAGGGTATCACCATACTTCCATTTTCATGGAAGTAAAAAGTGGTTAAATAAAATTGTTTTTCTGTTTTAGTGCAAAAGCGAACAGGACTTTAGTGCCTAAACTACAGGACTTATTTTAATAAAATAAAAATGCAATACCTGTTCTAAATGAAGGGCGTGACCACTTTGATTCTGATAATATTTTATGCATACCTTATTTTATTTGAATACCTTGATTTTCAATCTACTGACTAATTTTATTACTAAGAATCGAGAAAATCATATTGCTCAAGCAATAATTGGCGAATAGCCACTCCCCACTGGTCTTTATTTGTTTATTTTTTTTTCAAATGCCTATATTGCCAAGCTATTTCCCGCAGACGAACTTAACCACATATTCATAAAAGGCACCAAAAAATGTACTTACACACAAAATACTAGCCTGGTTTTAGACACTTTTTTGCACGCTATCTCCTGGACTGTTAGCTTTAAGCAAGACAGTAAAAGCTTGGGTTCAATTCCCCGCAGGGAACAGGTTATTATTATAATCAATTTTGATAAAATATTTAATGATAATTAATAGCAACTACGAAAACTCAAGAAAACTAATAAATAGAAAACACAAGACCAAAAAATTATGTACTGGTACAAAAGAAGGTTAGTTTGAGCTATCACGGCCCGAATTTTTTTATTTATATTTGTGAATTCACTTTATTTATTTCTTTAGTTTTAAAACAAGACTGCTAAATTGGATTTCAAACAAATTCCTTTTTCGATTTAGCTTACCCCTTCACTGGTGTTGGAGTTGTGAATATTCCTTTGGTGTTTGGTTCAGCGATTCCCAACTGATAGATGTTTCATATGAAATTCATAATTTTGTTAACTTTCGTGAAAAATTATCTTTTTTTATTACACCACCAATTAAAAAAACATGAATTTGATAAATTGAGCATTCCTTTAACTTTTATGGGATTCCTTACACTCTATGCCCAATGATAGAGTTATAATATTAATGTATTTGAATCTGATTTTAATATTGTTTGGGCATAAAGCAAAATTAATTTGATGTTTGAATAATCATATAAAAATACAAAGGTTTCACGTTCAAGTTGAAGGATTTACATTGATTAAATTTAAATTTGTTTACGAAGTGGATCAATGACGTCACAAAATCATGATTTCCAAAGCAGCACAACTACATTGTAAGAATAATGTATATGTATAAATGCATCCACTTAAGGGTAGCTACCCTTAAGTGGATCCATTTATGCATATACATAAGAATTTAAAATGCGTGCTACCTCTAACCATTATATTATGTAAGTAGTGATTTTAGTACTAATTTTCAAAAACTGTGGGAGGCACACGTGACACATACAGACATCCAGCTAAAATCTACTTGAATCATATTGAAAATCACCCATAGTGGTTATCCTTTTGTTAGGGAAAAGTATATAATGATTCAATTTTTGCATGTATACCAAAATATTAAGTACTTAATACAAAGCTATTTATTTAAAACGTTCTAGTTGAGGAATTCACATTGATTAAATTTAAATTTTTTAACCAAACATGGTCAAGAGAAGTTAAATTTTAAATATTCCACTTTTGGTTTGTTGGACTTGTAAGCTTAATTTGTCGTATGCTTTTTTTCGTGGACGGTATTTTATGAATAAATATAAATAGGCTAATTGCATATTTAATAAGGTGAGAGAGAGTTTTGGGCGCCCGGGGGAGAACCCTGGGTTCCAGCTAATCCTACCGAATATAAGCTATGCAAGGACTGTAAAGAGGTTTACAAGGCTTTTCCACGGGGGCTAGCTGAATATTAATCAGCATTGGGTTGGTACCCGCTTCCTTACACTACTCTGCCCATGTTACCCCATAACTCAACAGCGACCACCTGAATAATTTTCAAGTTCAACTCTCATATTCAGCGAGAGTAGAAGTAGGTGCACCCTATTCTCTACTTGGTTCAAGCTTTCCTACAAGGCTTAGTGGAGAAGTACTTGAGACAATTCCACTGTCTTCCTTGGATCTTTGCATGCTCTGATGGAACAGATTTCTTAAATTCATGGTCAAGAAATATTTAAATTTTAAATATTCCAATTTTTGTTTGTTAGATTTTTTTTTTAGCAAACTTTATTTTGAAATATATTATGCATGTTTTTTGCCTCAGAAAATTCGGTATCTCAACAATTTGATACTATTAATTTTGTATTTAATTTTCACGTATCACACAAAACAATAAGTTTACAGTCTTAGCTCAATTGGACTGTTACACCTGAATACATGAAATAAATATACAGTATTTAAAATTAAATCCTCTGAAAAATTTTATTAATAGATTCGTCTATGTGTAGTTATAACGTATGTATAGGACAAATAATTGGATTAAAATAACATTAATGGTGTAGCTAATCAAATGAAGTGAACGCCTCCGTTCGTGCATACCAATTTGTCTATGCAGCTGATTAGGTGGATGGTTAACCCTATGACATTTATTATATAATTGTAGTTGTATATAAGCTCTTTGACAGGCCAAAGTGTTTAATGGGTTNTCACGTTTGGGAGGGTATCACCATACTTCCATTTTCATGGAAGTAAAAAGTGGTTAAATAAAATTGTTTTTCTGTTTTAGTGCAAAAGCGAACAGGACTTTAGTGCCTAAACTACAGGACTTATTTTAATAAAATAAAAATGCAATACCTGTTCTAAATGAAGGGCGTGACCACTTTGATTCTGATAATATTTTATGCATACCTTATTTTATTTGAATACCTTGATTTTCAATCTACTGACTAATTTTATTACTAAGAATCGAGAAAATCATATTGCTCAAGCAATAATTGGCGAATAGCCACTCTCCACTGGTCTTTATTTGTTTATTTTTTTTTCAAATGCCTATATTGCCAAGCTATTTCCCGCAGACGAACTTAACCACATATTCATAAAAGGCACCAAAAAATGTACTTATACACAAAATTCTAGCCTGGTTTTAGACACTTTTTTGCACGCTATCTCCTGGACTGTTAGCTTTAAGCAAGACAGTAAAAGCTTGGGTTCAATTCCCCGCAGGGAACAGGTTATTATTATAATCAATTTTGATAAAATATTTAATGATAATTAATAGCAACTACGAAAACTCAAGAAAACTAATAAATAGAAAACACAAGACCAAAAAATTATGTACTGGTACAAAAGAAGGTTAGTTTGAGCTATCACGGCCCGAATTTTTTTATTTATATTTGTGAATTCACTTTATTTATTTCTTTAGTTTTAAAACACGAATGCTAAATTGGCTTTCAAACAAACAACTTCTTCGACTAAGCTTATCCCCTCAATACTGTTAGAGTAGTAAAATGTTCCTTCAGTTTTTGGTTCAGCGATTCCAAACTTATAAATATTTCATATGAAATTAAAAATTTGTTAAAGTTAGTAAAAAATATCCTTTTTTATTATACCATCAATGAAAAATATAAAATTTATAAATTGAGCATTCTTTTAACTTGTATGGGATTCCTTTCACAATTTTTTTTATTTTTAAATTTATTTTTTTAACTGAGTTAACCGGGAGAATAAATTTTGCTCTCTTCCACTCTGAGCCAAAAATAAAGTTATTGTATTAATTAATTTGTGTCCGATTCTAATCTTGTTTGGGCATAAAATAAAATAAATTTGATATTCGAATTTTCATATAAAAATATAAAGACCTGTACACAAAGGTTTTTATTTTTAAAACGTTCTATTTAAGGAATTTACATTGATTAAATTTAGTTTTTATAACCCAACATGGTCAAGAGAAGTTAAATTTTAAATATTCCACTTTTGGTTTGTTGGACTTGTAAGCTTAATTTGTCGTATGCTTTTTTTCGTGGACGGTATTTTATGAATAAATATAAATAGGCTAATTGCATATTTAATAAGGTGAGAGAGAGTTTTGGGCGCCCGGGGGAGAACCCTGGGTTCCAGCTAATCCTACCGAATATAAGCTATGCAAGGACTGTAAAGAGGTTTACAAGGCTTTTCCACGGGGGCTAGCTGAATATTAATCAGCATTGGGTTGGTACCCGCTTCCTTACACTACTCTGCCCATGTTACCCCATAACTCAACAGCGACCACCTGAATAATTTTCAAGTTCAACTCTCATATTCAGCGAGAGTAGAAGTAGGTGCACCCTATTCTCTACTTGGTTCAAGCTTTCCTACAAGGCTTAGTGGAGAAGTACTTGAGACAATTCCACTGTCTTCCTTGGATCTTTGCATGCTCTGATGGAACAGATTTCTTAAATTCATGGTCAAGAAATATTTAAATTTTAAATATTCCAATTTTTGTTTGTTAGATTTTTTTTTTAGCAAACTTTATTTTGAAATATATTATGCATGTTTTTTGCCTCAGAAAATTCGGTATCTCAACAATTTGATACTATTAATTTTGTATTTAATTTTCACGTATCACACAAAACAATAAGTTTACAGTCTTAGCTCAATTGGACTGTTACACCTGAATACATGAAATAAATATACAGTATTTAAAATTAAATCCTCTGAAAAATTTTATTAATAGATTCGTCTATGTGTAGTTATAACGTATGTATAGGACAAATAATTGGATTAAAATAACATTAATGGTGTAGCTAATCAAATGAAGTGAACGCCTCCGTTCGTGCATACCAATTTGTCTATGCAGCTGATTAGGTGGATGGTTAACCCTATGACATTTATTATATAATTGTAGTTGTATATAAGCTCTTTGACAGGCCAAAGTGTTTAATGGGTTATTCCGAGGANGCTATTTTCGATCATAAACTACCTCCTTCAACAGCGCATAATTAACAAATGCGCATAAAATGGTTTTCATCTCAGAAACTTTATGCATATAAAAGTAAGGGGCGGCGAGCTCCTTATAGACACCAGAGGAGTACTGCAAAGGTGGAAACTTAGATTAATTGAGTTGCTATGTGTGTGGTCCATTACATATTCCAAACGATTACTTGGTGCTTCTCACTAATTTTCTTCTAATTTCATTCATTGTTGTAAAGTGGTACCACAAAGAGCTTGCTCCAAAATTGAGTTTAATATCCATAATATTATAAAATTTTAGCTAAGCTTTTGTTTAATTTTATTAACCATATCATCTATTTTAACTGCAAATATTTACAGCTAATAACTTTAAGGAATTATGATGTATTTTTTAAGATAAAGATGTTCACAACCTGAAGACAAATACCACCAGTTTAAGGTGACTGCATCCTCTAAAATTTTTTGTAAAAAGTAAAGATAAAATATAAAGGATGAAAAGTAAATAGATATTGATAGGTAGACGGGTCCTGTTGGCTCATGCTTCTAGACACTCTCTGAATAATAAATAAGTTCCCTATTTAAAGTGGTTTTTGCTGACCCAGATAAAAAACCTTAGCAACTTATTTTATAAATTCCAGCATAACAAGAATAACAGCCAATCTTCATAACATTTATTGCTAAAAACCTTAAACCTTTTCTCTAAATATTATTATAATTTGAAACGAAGGATTGAAGGATCAACCCGGTTTTATAATTACAACAAGTGTACAAAAATCAAAAATTTGTTGAAGTGATTTGAGGATTAGGTTTTGTAGGTTAAAATTTTGGAAAATGAGCTCTTTCGCAACACGTATTTATAATTTTCCGATTTACTTCTTCTTTTTTAAAAATAAATAAATAAAAAAATGTATATATATTGTAACAAGGGGGTTTTAAAAGTGGGGAATATGTGGTGTTTAATGAGCACTTACTTTACCACAAAATTATGACAGCTGATTTTTTTAACCCTTCTTCCGTGTCGACTAATATATCGATAATACATGATATCCAAAAAAAATTGTTATATTCCTTTCTACATTTTAACAAACCTCCATGGCAGTATTTCCGTTAAGTCGGTATGTATATCATTTTAAATATGTAAAATATCTACTCACGCACGTACAGGAAATATTGGAACAAGGGGGTTTTACAGATAGTCATATTTTCTTTTAACAATAACTAGCTTAAGTTAGTTTTGCTTAAAATAAGAAAACGAATCTCAAGAATCTTAGTGCTTTTGCAAGACAGAAGAAGATCTAAATAACCTGCTTATCAGCTAGACTTTTCAAATCAGAATGTTTTATCTGATCAAAGTCTGAATTAGAATGTTGTCTCATTAAAGAACTGCATATTTTATCATATTTTAGGTCAGTTTATAAACTTTAGTTGCTTTATCTAGCAGCTCACTTTCTTCTAGGCTAATTTGATTAGCTAGTTGCTAAAATAAGTTTCTGTTGCAGGCTACAGTCTCAATCATTTTATTATTGAGATCTTATTATGATGTTTGGATTAGATGTTCACTGCTTCTATTCACATTGTGTCCAAATAAATTTGCTCATTAAAGCTCTGTCAATTTTATTGCCTCTTAATTCTCTGTTGGTTCCTTATTCCTACTTTGATTGCATGATTACATATTGGTTCATGCTTACCCTCATTCACTCCAGTTACCTTCTCATATTTCCTGTTCCTTAAATTTAATAGTCTTAAGCCACTTACCAATCCTTAAATCATCTTTATTCCGATATACATAAGTAATATAATATCTTTTAGTATTATAATATATTTCGTGGATTTTGTACCTAAGAGGTACAAANCTGTCGTGAGATTTCTTTCTACTTACAAATCTTAATTAAGAACTTAATTTGTTAACGCAATATTACCCTTCATTGGTGTTATCACCTGAATGTATTCCATTAGCTGTGCGTGTACTATACTTTAATATTTCTAGTTCTAAAATTCTAGTTGCTTCTAATTAGGATATTCTAATTACAGTGGTAATAACCCTTTTCCTGACATCCAGTCGAGCTGAAATTTGGCACATAGGTTCAGAAAATAAAATAAAATTTTAGGGTCACTCACCCTGACTTTAACACTGTTTAACGGCATTGCTTGTAAAACTCAATAATTATGATTATTGTAATTACAACAAGTATAGAATATTCTAGTTGCCTCCAAAACGGCAGAAGAGCACTAGAATTATTTAAATATAGTTAAAAGAAATTTGTCAACTTCGATTCAAGAACCGAAGTTGGCAAATCAATCTTCGGTGTTATTAAAGTGGATTTTGTAGGGAAATACATAACAGATGATGTAATAAAATGTATGATTAATAAGATGTAAGCTATTTTCGATCATAAACTACCTCCTTCAACAGCGCATAATTAACAAATGCGCATAAAATGGTTTTCATCTCAGAAACTTTATGCATATAAAAGTAAGGGGCGGCGAGCTCCTTATAGACACCAGAGGAGTACTGCAAAGGTGGAAACTTAGATTAATTGAGTTGCTATGTGTGTGGTCCATTACATATTCCAAACGATTACTTGGTGCTTCTCACTAATTTTCTTCTAATTTCATTCATTGTTGTAAAGTGGTACCACAAAGAGCTTGCTCCAAAATTGAGTTTAATATCCATAATATTATAAAATTTTAGCTAAGCTTTTGTTTAATTTTATTAACCATATCATCTATTTTAACTGCAAATATTTACAGCTAATAACTTTAAGGAATTATGATGTATTTTTTAAGATAAAGATGTTCACAACCTGAAGACAAATACCACCAGTTTAAGGTGACTGCATCCTCTAAAATTTTTTGTAAAAAGTAAAGATAAAATATAAAGGATGAAAAGTAAATAGATATTGATAGGTAGACGGGTCCTGTTGGCTCATGCTTCTAGACACTCTCTGAATAATAAATAAGTTCCCTATTTAAAGTGGTTTTTGCTGACCCAGATAAAAAACCTTAGCAACTTATTTTATAAATTCCAGCATAACAAGAATAACAGCCAATCTTCATAACATTTATTGCTAAAAACCTTAAACCTTTTCTCTAAATATTATTATAATTTGAAACGAAGGATTGAAGGATCAACCCGGTTTTATAATTACAACAAGTGTACAAAAATCAAAAATTTGTTGAAGTGATTTGAGGATTAGGTTTTGTAGGTTAAAATTTTGGAAAATGAGCTCTTTCGCAACACGTATTTATAATTTTCCGATTTACTTCTTCTTTTTTAAAAATAAATAAATAAAAAAATGTATATATATTGTAACAAGGGGGTTTTAAAAGTGGGGAATATGTGGTGTTTAATGAGCACTTACTTTACCACAAAATTATGACAGCTGATTTTTTTAACCCTTCTTCCGTGTCGACCAATATATCGATAATACATGATATCCAAAAAAAATTGTTATATTCCTTTCTACATTTTAACAAACCTCCATGGCAGTATTTCCGTTAAGTCGGTATGTATATCATTTTAAATATGTAAAATATCTACTCACGCACGTACAGGAAATATTGGAACAAGGGGGTTTTACAGATAGTCATATTTTCTTTTAACAATAACTAGCTTAAGTTAGTTTTGCTTAAAATAAGAAAACGAATCTCAAGAATCTTAGTGCTTTTGCAAGACAGAAGAAGATCTAAATAACCTGCTTATCAGCTAGACTTTTCAAATCAGAATGTTTTATCTGATCAAAGTCTGAATTAGAATGTTGTCTCATTAAAGAACTGCATATTTTATCATATTTTAGGTCAGTTTATAAACTTTAGTTGCTTTATCTAGCAGCTCACTTTCTTCTAGGCTAATTTGATTAGCTAGTTGCTAAAATAAGTTTCTGTTGCAGGCTACAGTCTCAATCATTTTATTATTGAGATCTTATTATGATGTTTGGATTAGATGTTCACTGCTTCTATTCACATTGTGTCCAAATAAATTTGCTCATTAAAGCTCTGTCAATTTTATTGCCTCTTAATTCTCTGTTGGTTCCTTATTCCTACTTTGATTGCATGATTACATATTGGTTCATGCTTACCCTCATTCACTCCAGTTACCTTCTCATATTTCCTGTTCCTTAAATTTAATAGTCTTAAGCCACTTACCAATCCTTAAATCATCTTTATTCCGATATACATAAGTAATATAATATCTTTTAGTATTATAATATATTTCGTGGATTTTGTACCTAAGAGGTACAAAATCCACCATAAAACAAAATTTAACATAAAACTATGTTAAATCACATTTTAGAAACTGAAGAAATCAAATAATTACAATTAGTGTTTTGATTTTATTTAAGTAGACGTCAGGAATGTCAATAAGCCATTTGCTAATATACCCTTTCCCTACTTATGGTTGATTGATGCTAGTTTAATTTAAGCAAATCTGTACATACTTCCTTATAAGCTCTTTTATAAGCTTTTTCAAAAAATTAATTTTTCAACAAATTAACAAAAAATTAACTTTTCAAAGAATCAATTTTTTGCTTCCGAGCTTACCAAAGACAACGAAAGCTATGTGTTCGTTCTGAAGAACGAAAATTTAGGTCTTCGATTTCAAAAATTCCAAGACAGAAATCCGTTTCAGACATCGGGGAACATTTTTGGTTCCGTGTCTGTCTGTCGGTCTATCGTTCAATTTTTGCGAACACCACATATCTTAAAAACTACATGTCCGATTTTAATTAAACTTGTATAGTAGGTCATGATTAGCTCATTGTTAGTCCCATACAAGTTTAAACCTTCTGCGATCGGTTTCTCTTCCACATGCGCTCAAACATATTGTACATATATTTGCTCCTATAGCTTCAAAATTACTTATCTGAATCATATGAAACTTTTATAGTTTATCGAATGTAGCCTGCAGATAGCCCTAGATTAATTTAAACCGTCTGTGCTCTTTAACTTTTGCTATATTGATACTATAATTTACGTAAAAAAAGGAATTTTGACAGATTAAAAAAAAAAACGGAGGAAACAAAAAAAAATAGACAATAATGGCATCTAAACGTATAAAATCAATAAAGTATGTGATAGGATGTGAGGAAGCTATGTGCCTCAGCCTCACCAATTGGCAGTCTATTTTTAGNAGCTAGCCCCCGTGGAAAAGCCTTGTAAACCTCTTTACAGTCCTTGCATAGCTTATATTCGGTAGGATTAGCTGGAACCCAGGGTTCTCCCCCGGGCGCCCAAAACTCTCTCTCACCTTATTAAATATGCAATTAGCCTATTTATATTTATTCATAAAATACCGTCCACGAAAAAAAGCATACGACAAATTAAGCTTACAAGTCCAACAAACCAAAAGTGGAATATTTAAAATTTAACTTCTCTTGACCATGTTGGGTTATAAAAACTAAATTTAATCAATGTAAATTCCTTAAATAGAACGTTTTAAAAATAAAAACCTTTGTGTACAGGTCTTTATATTTTTATATGAAAATTCGAATATCAAATTTATTTTATTTTATGCCCAAACAAGATTAGAATCGGACACAAATTAATTAATACAATAACTTTATTTTTGGCTCAGAGTGGAAGAGAGCAAAATTTATTCTCCCGGTTAACTCAGTTAAAAAAATAAATTTAAAAATAAAAAAAATTGTGAAAGGAATCCCATACAAGTTAAAAGAATGCTCAATTTATCAATTTTATATTTTTCATTGGTGGTATAAAAAAACTTTAACAAATTTTTAATTTCATATGAAATATTTATAAGTTTGGAATCGCTGAACCAAAAACTGAAGGAACATTTTACTACTCTAACAGTATTGAGGGGATAAGCTTAGTCGAAGAAGTTGTTGGTTTGAAAGCCAATTTAGCATTCGCGTTTTAAAACTAAAGAAATAAATAAAGTGAATTCACAAATATAAATAAAAAAATTCGGGCCGTGATAGCTCAAACTAACCTTCTTTTGTACCAGTACATAATTTTTTGGTCTTGTGTTTTCTATTTATTAGTTTTCTTGAGTTTTCGTAGTTGCTATTAATTATCATTAAATATTTTATCAAAATTGATTATAATAATAACCTGTTCCCTGCGGGGAATTGAACCCAAGCTTTTACTGTCTTGCTTAAAGCTAACAGTCCAGGAGATAGCGTGCAAAAAAGTGTCTAAAACCAGGCTAGAATTTTGTGTATAAGTACATTTTTTGGTGCCTTTTATGAATATGTGGTTAAGTTCGTCTGCGGGAAATAGCTTGGCAATATAGGCATTTGAAAAAAAAATAAACAAATAAAGACCAGTGGAGAGTGGCTATTCGCCAATTATTGCTTGAGCAATATGATTTTCTCGATTCTTAGTAATAAAATTAGTCAGTAGATTGAAAATCAAGGTATTCAAATAAAATAAGGTATGCATAAAATATTATCAGAATCAAAGTGGTCACGCCCTTCATTTAGAACAGGTATTGCATTTTTATTTTATTAAAATAAGTCCTGTAGTTTAGGCACTAAAGTCCTGTTCGCTTTTGCACTAAAACAGAAAAACAATTTTATTTAACCACTTTTTACTTCCATGAAAATGGAAGTATGGTGATACCCTCCCAAACGTGATTCCGAGATATCTGTGAAGGAGGGGTCTTTCAAACCCGGGGATATCATTAAAATCCGTTTCATATACATGTATGTCTGTGCGTACGTATGTATGTATGTAAGTTCGTTTCGAAGGAACGAACTTACATACATACTTACGTGCATACGAACTTATATACATATATAGAGGTTTAAAGTTCCTTCGGAATTTTAAACCTCTATAACATCGCTTCAAGACATCGTATTGAGATGCATTGAGCGGCATTTTTTAGAACTTTTGTTAGGAAAACTGATGACGCTAGCCCGAACATCGTAGCTCAGATTTGCAGTCACTTTAACACAAAATCGGTCTGTCAACGATAACTTCAGTAGGCTTTATTTGATTTCAATTTCCTTTCGGGTGTATATGTGTTCTATATGGTAGATTGTACCTTTGTACATTTTTTGAGCACACTCGGACCAGCAGAGATATTAGCCTTTCGGGTGTATATGTGTTCTATATGGTAGATTGTACCTTTGTACATTTTTTGAGCACACTCGGACCAGCAGAGATATTAGCATTTTAGAGTTTTACTTCCATGAAAATGGGTGTAAATAATGAGTTCTTTATTGCTCACGTATTGACACCACAACATTTCATAGAAGTCATGTGTGGGATTTCCACACCTGTACTTTCAACTCAGAGGAGCACGATACGTAAAACCCATTAGTAGTAGTAGTAGTAGTCTAGTACTTCCTACTAGAACGGGTAGGACGAACCACTTGTTTGAACCTTGCAATTAGGCCATCACTTAGGCCCTTTTTACGCCCCGTAGTAGAGAGTTGCAGCCACTTCACACATCATACATATGTACATTGTACCGCGGAAGCGAGTATGATGTGATCAATAGTGAGCCATATAAATCAGAGCATCACGCCGAGGAATTGAAACCCATCTCATTCCACTCATGATTCAGTGATGGCCGGGCAGACGTGGTTTAACCATCACGGCTACGCTGCCTCACTAAAACCCGTTAAACCACAACCCTTATTTACTACGCATATGAGAAAATGTTTTCATTATCTTAAAAAAAAAAAAAAATCGAGAGAATTTAAGACCATTTTTTGGTTCTAAATGTTAAAAAGAAAATGTGAAAATTAAATGTATAATAAGAGAAATTTTATGCTTTGTAATTTATACTGTAATGCTGGAATACTCAACGTCATATTCTATTAGGAAAGATTTTTATGTCTGTCGTCTCCTCGACTCGACTCATTTCTGGTTGATGTAGTTTAAGAAAAATGGCTTTTTAGAGGATACTTATTTCCAACTTCTTTCCCCCCGCCTTTTACTTTCTTAGGACCATAAATATATATTTTTTTATTCTCAAGGGAGGTTGTAATGTGTTAGAAGGTTATGTATATATGTGGGTTAAGAGGAAACCTTCTCCTATCCGATGTGGCTTGACGTCGTTGTCGAGGTGCGAACTCGGATATTTTTCATTTTAAGTGGCCTCTCTTTTTTCTCTTCTTTTATCCCCACCATTCTTCGTCTCACAAACTTTGTCTTTTATCGTTTTCTTTCCTTCTTCTTCGTCTAACTACCTTTTTCCTTTGAAAAAAAAATGAAAGAAAATGAAGGTGTAAGAGAGAGAGAAAAAAATAGGGAAAAAACGAAAGAACGGCCTTCTTGGATGATGTAAGTAAGGCTCTTTGGAAAGGATCCAAGGTAGGTTGAAAGTGGCTTCATAAGAAAAAAAAATTCAGTAGTGTTACTTGAAAAAAAAAAAAAATTCCTCATGGCAATATTAGAGGCTTCTATTATCGTTACTTCCTAGGATAAAAAAAGGTCAAACGAAACCCCCTACGAGCAAGACCTGACCGTGACTGGGAGCCAACTCTATTTTTTTAAAAATAGGAGAAATAGGAAAAATTGAAACATCCTGAGCTTTATTTTTATCATTTTTCCTCTTCCCGGGAAGGTTTTTTACGTCATAAAAGTATAAAAAGGATATATTTATACTCGTATTTTTGTCTCTGTGATTTTATATTTCTGCTTTTTTCTGTGTACGGAGCTTATAAAATATTAGGGTGATAGAGAGCTTTTGTCTTCCTTTTTTAAACAATTGATAAGCTTATTATAACACAATAAAAATATTTAGTCAAAAATTCCTTCTTTGGATTGAATAACAAATACGTTAACTGACTTGAGATACTAACAAATACGTTAAGAACTTAAGCCATAATTTTTTATTATTTTTATTACTTCTCAAAGGGGATTACATCCACCTATGTTCCCCTATGCTACTGCGTTATTAATAATCTAAACTTCGTATTTAAAGTGATTTCGAGAAATTCTGAGCAAAATTATAAAATAATGATAATTTTACCTCTCCACTCTCCATGTCTCCGTAATCGTTAACTTAAGCACAAAAATGTTTAGGACCAATTTACTTGTTCAGCTTTTTATGTTGATTAATTTTCCATATAATAAAATTTGCGTTAGACCTCATATTTGTAGTAAATATTTGCGAAAAACTATTATTGAAACATACATTTTATCCCCATTTCACCCCCCTCCTGATCATGCAACTTTTCATCACTTACTGCAAGGAGGGTATTACAGAACAATTAGGCGTTGGGTTGTAACTTTTTTTTCGGGATGTTTCGGTTTGAGCCTAATTTTTTACTGTAGGTGTTTCTGAATAGGATTTGTTGTTAACTTCTGTGAAATGAGAAATACAGATTGTCGAAAGGTTAGGTAAGAGAGAGTGTAATTGTGACACATTGTAATAATTAGGAAAGTGTAATTGACATTTAAGTTTGTTATTGTTGAAGATGTTTCCAGTCCTATAACGTCTGACATCGAATCCTCCACTCCTTCACCAAAAGTTTGGAGATCCTCATATAAAACAGCTTGATTTTCCGGTGTAATCCACGTACCAAAGGGATTGGAGTCGGAAATTTCGCTTCTACTACTGGAAGCATCTTTGGGGGTTTGGTGCATCGTGATGTTTACTTGAATCAACAGCAAGACAAACTATTGCTTTAAGTAAACTAAACATCACGATGCACCACACTCCTGAAGATGCTTCCAGCAGTGGAATCGAAACGTCGAATTTCATCCCCTTCGTGAGTAGATTTCACCGGAAAACCAAGCTATTAATTACGAGTCTACCCGTACTGATCTTCATATTGTTCGCCTAATGACAAAGGAATGTTTAAGGTACAAAGTTTCAATATAATTAATGTTTGAAGCATGTTGAGGATTGTTGAACATTGTGACGCAACTACTAACTAATTAAACTTTCATCTTGGTTGAAATTAACATGATATTATTATCACTGCTGACATTCAAATCTATGCATTTAAGTTCTTCAATTAGGTTCTTCAAGTTATTTGGTTATAATCTTTGGTTTTATTATGCTGAATTATTTCTTTGTTCATAGGTTTAAAACTTTATTTAAATCAAGATGCAATAAATTATAAGGTCTCCGCTCTTTACCAATTTTCTTTCCAAATTTTAAGGTTTTTTCGAGGTCTAAATTCATTTTAGAAAAATTGTTTTTGTATTCAAGGATATTGCTGCAGTTTCCCTTGCGTGGAGACTTATTATTTAGTGCAATTCCTCGTATATAAACAGCATTTGATCGGCTGTTTGTATTAAAACCTTCGGCTTTTATATGCTGCTTTCTCCAATGTGTCACAGCGACTTATCACGAAAGAGGTGTAGTCAATAACCAAACAATTTTTCCGAACAGACTAAGCAATGTTCGATGTACCAGTAGAGTAAGATAAACATAAGAGTTTCAAGTGACGTGCTTCCGATGTTATAAATTACTCAGAGTAAGGAAGGGGTAGAGCGAGCAATGCGATTTAAAAAGTGGTTCATTATGCAACACCCATATACTAAACCTCTCGAGCGAGCTCAATCCGAACTAAATTGACAACAGCACGAACATGGTCCCTGGTCCTTGTCTTATTGGTCTATTCCTTGTCCTTACGTGCCCACGGACATTTGTCAACAAAACCTTTAACCTCATCTTGTGCTTTGTTTGATTGTTTGGCTAATCTGCAGTTATCTATACAGTCGAGAATCGCTTGGCGGCACTATTTTGCTTGATTTATATACTTAAGAGATATCCCTTTGTCGAAGGGAGCCAGGATGGCCGAGGTGCTAATGACACCAGGGAAAGCTATCTCTGAGTCGAGGTAACTCGAGGTCGTGGGTTCGATTCCCCCGCACTTTGACGCACGCTCATATAGCTTACTAATGATCACATCATACTCGCTTCGGCGGTACAATGTACAAATGTATGATGTGTGAAGTAACTGGAACTCTCCACCACGGGGCGTAAAAAGGTCCTGAGTGATGGCCTAATTGCAAGGTTCGAACATGTGGTTCGTCCTACCCGTTCTAGTAGGAAGTACTAGACTACTACTACTACTACTATCCCTTTGTCAAAGGAGTTCAATTTTAAGATTTATACATTTCAAAGATATTTCAATATAATTAATACATTTTAGATAATTTCCCTTTATATAAACAGTGAATTCGATTGAGACTCCCCCAAATTTTTTAACCTCTTTTCTTAGGTGGCTGGATAACTGCAGTTTTACCTGTTGTTTTATTATTGAAATGTAAAATATGTCAAAATATCAAATATGTAAGAGAAAAATCTGATGTGATTACTTTAGAAGATTTTGTTTTATATAAGATTGCTTTTGGTTATCTAGGAACTATTACATGTCATTAACAACGTAATTGCCTTCAGATAATTAATACGGTTAACAACAAACATTAAAGTAACTATGTATTTATAAAGAAAACTATATTTAAATATTAAATGTCGTAAGAAAATATCACATTCTAATCTGATCCTTATCAGCTGACATCAGATAACTTTCGAGTTCTTATCGAGATATCGATACTGTTTCACCAAACTGCCGCTTGGGAGGTTTAGTATAGGGGTGTAGCATAATGAACCACTTTTTGAGACCGATTCTATAGTATTGTTCCCTCTACCACTTCCTTACTCTGAGATAAATTAGTTGTCAAAAATAAGGGGGAAATAATTGATATTTGAACATGTCAGATTTAGATAAATGACACAATGACTAGTCACTGAACCTGTAAACACGGTTTGTAATTAAACTAAAAAGCTATGTAGAGAAAATTTAGATCAAAAGAGAAAAGGAGTCTTCTACGTCACGCGGCACATGTTTGAACTGCACAGATACCACGCGAGATTAATATGGGAACAGCAGTGTTGGTAGTGCCTTGATGATTAAATGTTAACAGATTCGCCTACATAGAGAGGTGTTTAGTCTTTGAACTCTTGGTTCTCATTTAAACCTTGCTACAAAGCATTATTCCGCACCTTGATACTCTATCAAACAATCTAAATTTACCTGAGCTTGTTCTCTAATATTTAGAAGTAAAACTTATTAGCTTCTATAATAGAAAACATATTGTAGATTGTCGATTTTATTTTATTTTAGTTATTACATAATATTAAAATCCTACAGCGTCTTACAACTGTTCCTAATTTTCTCAAATTCACATTCCGCTCTCATCATTGTTAATAATTGCAAAACAAAATAATAAGGTTTGTTCCAACCCTCTATTCGTACCGCCGTTTGCCTCGTAGATGAAGGAATATAACTCCTGTAAATAAAAAGAATAAATATAATAGTGGTGTCGGCACTCTTTTAGTTTGGTACCCCCTACTTCATAGCAAATTTGAGAAGACCTGGGTGGGTAAATAAGAGGAAAATAGTACTGACTTGCCTAGTTGGACAGTTAGTACTTTGCCCAACAAATTTACACATTATTAATTTAACACCCTGGTTATTTTAAATTTGCAATGAAATGGGTCAGTAATTAATAATATAACGAGTGGATATTACATAATTTTGCAACACAGAGTTTCTGATCATCTTTTCTTTCCCCGAAATGGGGAAAAAAGACTATACCACTTTGTCTAAATAACTACAACGATAAAGGGATATTTAGTATAATGTACATTGGGACAAAGGAATATCACACTTTTATATACAAAAAGAAATAAAATACCTCAAACAAACTTTCACAAAAATTACAATTCACATTTTAAGTACCTTACCTTGCATCCATTGGAAAAACTCCCTCTCATCTAATTTTCCATTAAACAGAATTACACTTCGAAAATTTAGACCTTTCTATTCCTCTAAAACTCAATTTACGTTAATTTTGCTTAAATCTAATATTTTTTCTGTCAAAGAAATATAATTTATTTGACAAGACCTATTTTGACATATAACAGGTCATTCAATGAAAAAAAAAAAAAAAAAAAAATAAAANGTATATAAACAGCATTTGGTCAGCTAATTTGTATTGAAGCCTTCGGCTTCGCCTTTAATACGTTGCTAACAAAACGGGGTGGAGAGCCAATGAGAACTTAAGATTTTAATTATGTAAGCACTATTATGTCACTATTTTCACTTAAGTGTAATTCCAACCACATTACTATGGGCGCCACCTTATAAAACATTAAAATAAAAACGTTAAACTAGGTTGGAACTGCTTTTGAGGCTTTCTGAGGAGTTTTTATAACAACGTTGAAGAATATTTCAGGCCAATACTAACGTATTTTTTGATACTGTAATACCTAGATGTTCTATGTATTTAAATATTTACGCCACAACAGTTCAAAACATAAAAAATCAAAATTATTACTTATCAAACGTAGTAGTGTTGTGTAATAAAAATAAAATTAAATCTTTGACTGTGGTTTTCTCCAATATGTGACTCATTATAAAAGAGGTGTAGTCAATAACCAAACAAGTTTTAATTTCTTGTGTGAAGATATTGTTTGGTTATTGAATTAAAAATACATCAATAATAGACAAAACAACATAGTATATTTTTTTTATAATAGCGCTATGGAACGTTAATTAATTAATAAGGACAGTAACAGCACTAATGTCCTAAGATTATTTATTTAGGAGAATTGAAAGACCTGCATATAGAAAATGTTTTAAATATATCCTATAGGCGTTCTATTGCCAGGCTATGTCCCGCAGACGAACTTAGCCGACCATATACCGGATTTTATACCTATTCCTTAATGGCACTAAAAGATTTACTAGCTTGATTAAAAAATTCTAGCTTGATGTTAGTCAGACACTTTTTTGCACGCTATCTGTGGCAGACATGCATTTTTTTGTAATAAAAATTATCCATGTACCTTATGAGAAAATTTTTCATTTAGCCAGCTCTCGGTCTATAACCTTCCTATCGGTTATCCAAATGACTGTAAACGAATGCCATAAAAATATTAATAATACGATATTAGGTTTGTTCCGACACCCCCCTATTTGTATTTTCCAGCGGATCGTTCAAAAATCGTTCAGAACAGATTTTATACGCATGCGGTAATATTGCACTCTAATAAAACAACGGTTTAAACGAGTTTGTGACTCTAATTCGCAACTTTTTAACACATTTTATACAACCTTGTTAACAAGGAAACCTAACAAATAGGAAACCTTCCAGTTGTTATGTGTGGCGTTTGACATAACTACGCATGCCATACAAACCTGCACTTGTTATTGTCAGAGGGTCGTTTGGACCGTAAAGTACTGTAAACGGTTCGTAAACGATCCCTGCATAGGTTGGAACAGTTTAGAGAACGGTACGAAACACTAGGTTAGGTAAGTTCCAAACAAGCAGTTAACCGTCCACGGGACCGTCACGGTCATGCGCAGTGGATAAAAGCCATTCCAACCCGACTTTTGACAGTGCTTATCTTAAAACTTTCAATTATCAATATTTCGAAATAAATGTTTGCGTATTCACTATACATTCTCTTTGAACTATAAGATTGTGCTAACTTGGAAAATTTAAAGCACTTAAGCAAAAACCAAACGATATTGTTACTTTATAATTATTTCGTTATTTGATGCGCATATATACGATATTTTTAATACAAAAATATTTATTGCATAAATTAAGAATATTTTTTTACTAAAATAAAAGCAAATGTTAGTGACTTTCATAACGAAGATGCAAGTGGTGTGGAAGAGTGGTACGAAGATGGAAGTGGTTGTATGCCTGCATGCAAACGATATAATACTTAAAATGCATCTAGCATATTGCATCTTGACCAGTTTTATATTAACACGCTAGATTGACCAGTAATGTATTTGCGTGAGAATTCAATCCTGTAATTACCGTTTCTTCAGTCACAATTAAAAATACAAATTTCGACTTTTTAAAATATTTTTTCTTAAAAACTTTGGGGCTCCACCCCTACTCGTTTCGCTCGTCTTCACCCAAAAAGCTGCCTAGTATAGAGTATTAGAATTGTTATAATTCTATTTTCTATGATTAGAATTATTATAAAAATATATTTGCACCTAGTGACAGTTTATGGAATTAAATGACAGATTTTAAATCAAAGACGTCACAGTTCCTTTGACATTTCTCTCAGCACCGTCTCCTCCCCCTTACCGGCCTAAAGGAGGAGGGGATACCCCTGTTCTGGAGGGGTATCTCCCTTACTCGTTCTTACACACAGTTTAGTATATATCACTCTCACTGAACTTGTTTGTTTACAAAACTTTTTTGATAATATAGATGGATAAATGTTTTAATTTTTATTTACAATTTATAGTTACATTTGTGCTTATATTATGTAAACTTAAATAACTTATTTTGTTAATTGAAATAATTTATAATAAAATAAGTATTTTTTTACACGATTTTGATTGACTTCAAATGTTTGTCCGGAACAAATATTGTCACCTAAATTTATCCCACTTCTAGATCAACTAGAAAGCTTAAACTTGAACATGAATAGAATATGTTTCCGATAGTGCAATAATTTGTCATTTTTCAGTTTATTTATTCCAAAATGATTAGCATTAGTTGTTAAATCAATAAATTTCCGAAACATATTGGGCAGTAAAAATAAACAAAGCTGTAAAAGAGCAGCGGCCCGCAAGTTATGTTATTTCCGTTTAAATCAATTATTTTTTAACGGCATGCGTTGCGTAGCGCAAGTTCGGTCGAAAGCCTATACATTACATATGTAAGGTAAATTACAAAAGAGGGGATCTGACTTACTATGAATAATTTAACTCTAGGTGCATGTACGTCTTATTCAATAGAATGCGTACTCCCTTCTCCCTGATACTCCCTAATATGAAGACATACTCAGCCCGCCAAATGCACGTTGAATTAAGATCGACCAGCCGGTTCCCATGCGGCACGTGCCTCTTGTATGCGACGCACGGAGCACGCTTGCTTCGACGGCTGTGATAATCCACATTTGATTACGCAGCTTGGTTTCACAGGATACATACATCCTGCGTGCGTCGGGCCTCTTGCCTCTTAGGTGTTAAAGCCACCTTAAAGAAGTAATTAGAATTAGAATTTGAAATTTTATTGTTTACACCTATAAAGAAATAAGTCGTGTTCATTTTATTTTAATTTGAGTTCTTTTTACCAAAAATTATTTTTTAATTTAAATCAAATTATAAATATTATTAACACTAGGAGATAGACAGAGAAAAATAGACTCCAGCTCCGGGACTTGAACCACGGGCCTCTACATTTCCAGTGTAGCGCTCTACCAACTGAGCTACGCAGGAGAATGATTTTCTCTGTCGTAACCGATACCTAGTCCCGATTCCAAGCTTTCAATATGTCTACAAGTCTATCAAGTCAATATTTATGACAATAGAACTAGACTGAGAATTTCAAAAAATATTTTTTAGACAGTAAAGCAATAGTATTTAGAAATATACTTAGTTAAAATTAGTTAAATGGAAAGATGTCAATTTTCCTCTTGGAAGAAACACTTCCCTCTTGACATCGGGTGATAGAGAACAATGAAAGTGTTGTAACATTGTCAAGGTATCGATTTGAATCGTTGAAGGAACGAGCCTGAAGCGAACTCCTTCCAATTGAATTAGTGCTAGTTTGTAATCAGTTAGTTTGTTGTATAGAGAGGGGTGGAAGGGATGCTATGCAAGGAATTTCAAAATACTGAACAACCGAGTCCCTCGGTCCTTCCGAACTGAGTCAGTAGCCCCCAAACTCCTTTAACAACTAATCACCTTAATTGAAACTCGGGTTATTTTAAACTAAAACGTTAATTTAATTAAACTAGCTGCCGGAGAATAACCCTACCTGACTTTAGAGAGATAGTTTAATCACAGATATAGTATAATTTATTGGGTGATTTGTTAGGTTTCTGTCAAATTCCCCGATTCCAGTTTCAAACCTTCCATTTTAATTAATTAAAGTAACTTTTGATTTCATATCTATTGTATAATTATATTAGATTAATGATGTATTATACCCCTTACATTCAATTTAAACTTGATGCTTACCAGTCTGACATTAAATTCTGACTTGACAGTTTGCAGGAAATACACGATCGAATTTAAAGCTTTATCAAATAATTAATTTACAACTGTAAACTAAATATTTTATATATCAACAACAAACGAAACAAATCATATTTCAGGTCGGACTCGTGTCAAATCTCAGAGTAAGGAAGGGGTAGAGGGAGCAATGCGATTTGAAAAGTGGTTCATTATGCAACACCCTCATACAGAGGAGAGCTCTGTGTCTCTATTGTAAGGGACACTGAGTGGCCGTGCCAGATCCGTTGGTCGGTGTTTCAACATTTCGGTAGCCGGTGTTACAAATTTCCGGTTGCCGGTGTTTCAATATTCCGGTAGCCGATGTTTCAACATTCCGGTAGCCGGTGTTTCAATATTCCGGTAGCCGGTGTTTCAACATTCCGGTAGCCGGTGTTTCAACATTCCGGTAGCCGGTGTTTCAATATTCCGGTAGCCGGTGTTTCAACATTCCGGTAGCCGGTGTTTCAACATTCCGGTAGCCGGTGTTTCAATATTCCGGTAGCCGGTGTTTCAACATTCCGGTAGCCGGTGTTTCAACATTCCGGTAGCCGGTGTTTCAATATTCCGGTAGCCGGTGTTTCAACATTCCGGTAGCCGGTGTTTCAACATTCCGGTAGCCGGTGTTTCAATATTCCGGTAGCCGGTGTTTCAACATTCCGGTAGCCGGTGTTTCAACATTCCGGTAGCCGGTGTTTCAATATTCCGGTAGCCGGTGTTTCAACATTCCGGTAGCCGGTGTTTCAACATTCCGGTAGCCGGTGTTTCAATATTCCGGTAGCCGGTGTTTCAACATTCCGGTAGCCGGTGTTTCAACATTCCGGTAGCCGGTGTTTCAATATTCCGGTAGCCGGTGTTTCAACATTCCGGTAGCCGGTGTTTCAACATTCCGGTAGCCGGTGTTTCAATATTCCGGTAGCCGGTGTTTCAACATTCCGGTAGCCGGTGTTTCAACATTCCGGTAGCCGGTGTTTCAATATTCCGGTAGCCGGTGTTTCAACATTCCGGTAGCCGGTGTTTCAATATTCCGGTAGCCGGTGTTTCAACATTCCGGTAGCCGGTGTTTCAACATTCCGGTAGCCGGTGTTTCAATATTCCGGTAGCCGGTGTTTCAACATTCCGGTAGCCGGTGTTTCAATATTCCGGTAGCCGGTGTTTCAACATTCCGTTCCGGTAGCCTGTGTTTCAACATTCCGGCAGCGGGGTGGCCGATATTTCAACATTC
>KZ652151.1:55258-65583 GCA_001010745.2 Gerris buenoi
TCTAAATGATTTATAACGTTAAAAATTGTTGAGCCATAAGCTGGGATTGAACCAGTGACCTCCAGAATCTGGTCCGAGTGCTCTACCATTGCGCCATTGCAATGCAACAAATATCTGAGCATAAAACTTACTATTTAAACAGTAAATATCTCTTTAAATATCTATTTTAATAATAAATAATTATCTCTCAGCTCTTTTTCTCAACCATAATAATTATTCTGCCCGTTACCACGGGCATAACGTCTAGTATAAATATATACCTTTTATATGACAACGAATAAATTATATCAACATATAAAACAACCTGAAATCTATTTAACCCTCCAGCCAAACCTTTTTACTTGATTATATCAGTTATTCCAAACGCTTTTTGCTGTGAAGGCAGCATAAGAATTTGGATACTTTTTACTGGATGTAAATACTTTTATATTTTATAAATCATTACTGAATTATGTAATATTTCTTTTGTTTTTCCTTTCCGTAAATGAAGTTGCCTCTTCGTACTTGATCAGGACTGACTAAGGTGACAGAATATGTCACTTAAAACAACTCTGCGCCTGACCAAGAAGGATCAGGAAACAACACAATAATAAAATACTACTAATTTTACTAACACAAATATATCTATAATAAACTAAACAAAGAAACTGACCGCAGCGACCACAAGCTTCTTTTTCAACTCTTAAAAAGGGGAAAACATACTTAATTTTTATAAAAAAATATTTATAGAATACAATTTATTAAAAAGATTTGCAGGAATCTGTCGTATACATATTGTGGTTTTTAACCTTTAAATAGGAGGTCAAATAAAAAGTCAACGCTAAACTATTTTTTTATTTGTATTCAATAGGAAGAGTTTTCTTTATCCAAAAGATTAATTTTATTTAATCTAGTTTTGTGCTTGTACAAAATAGAGATTGTACACGAAAGATAATTATTATAAATACTTTAAATTATTTATCCCAATAACTTGAAAGTTTTTTTGTGTTTTTTTTTATATTTGTTATTAAAAATCTCTTCATATTAAATATTAAAACTAAAGAATGTAAAATAATGTTTTTTCCCCTGACATCCACTTATTTAAATTTTTAAATGAGTTTCTCTACAGGGATTTTAAAACTATGGAACTACTTTAGGAAATTACTTTTTAAAAGTAACTATTCAATAGTCATTGTCATAGACTGGGCAAAAGAACACTCTAGAAATTCTCACTAAACTTCTAAATATTGTTTTAAAATGAATTGTTGCACTATCATTTACCTGTAATGAGTTCTAGTATTCAGAATTAAAATTTTAAAGTTTTTCTTGCAGTTTAAGGTACTTAAGTAATTGGGTCAAATAAGTTTTAAAGGATCCCCCTACTTACACACCAGTTACTTGTGTCATACTCGTATTTACTTAAAGGTATAAAATTGTATTAAGTTTGTCTATAAGAGATCTTAATTTCTAATTAATTATTTGTCTCGTAATTCCATCTATGTATTTAGTAATTTTAGCTAAAGCTTTTACTATTATTTCACAATTTCTTGATTAATAAATAATTTTAATCCTTGACGTACCAGTAGGGCTTAGGCATGTCAAATGTGTAAATCATTTATGTATCCAATGGACGACACAAGATTAGAAGAATAAATGTATCAGCAAATGTATCGGCTGTAAAAACTTTATAATTGGCATTTGTTACCGGATAGATGCCACTTCATTTAAGCCAATTTAAGTAGCTCGAACTCCACTAAGTAGTTTGAGCTCCACTTAGTAGCTGGAACTACTTAAATACCTTTATTTCCTGAATAAGCTTAAAATAAATAAAATACTTAATTCACTACACTGTACACAAATACTTTACTTTTATTGACTACATTATAATACAATTCATTTTTTTTCCTTATCCTTCTTGTGCTAAAACTACTATTTTTAAAATCATTTTTATATTAGATGCAAATTATCGCCCATACCTAAGCATTGTACCCTGGTAGGTTTTTCTTTAAAATGTTGTAGCGCTTAAGAAAGACTTGTGTCAGGAACGCCATCTGTCGTGTGACTGGTTTCCGTTTTCTGTGCCGAGTACCTACTGCGATCTAGCGGATTCTCCGATGAACTACCTTCCCGTACTCAGAGTCATATCTATCCTTCTGTGTCACAGAATCATATTTATTTTATTTTCTTTTCCTCATATCTTCGGTTTTATTCTAGCTAGAAAATTCATTTATACATCTAAATTCTTATTTTCTTTTTCTTTAATTTTCTAGGCCTGTTTCATTCTTTTCAGTTTCGACCAGTATTTTAGTTTTACTTTTGTTATTAGCAACACTGCTTGGAANTATCAACACGTAAATGTAGTAAATTTCTCACATTTAAGTATATATCAACACGTAAATGTAGTAAATTTCTCACATTTAAGTATATATCAACACGTAAATGTAGTAAATTTCTCACATTTAAGTATATATCAACACGTAAATGTAGTAAATTTCTCACATTTAAGTATATATCAACACGTAAATGTAGTAAATTTCTCACATTTAAGTATATATCAACACGTAAATGTAGTAAATTTCTCACATTTAAGTATATATCAACACGTAAATGTAGTAAATTTCTCACATTTAAGTATATATCAACACGTAAATGTAGTAAATTTCTCACATTTAAGTATATATCAACACGTAAATGTAGTAAATTTCTCACATTTAAGTATATATCAACACGTAAATGTAGTAAATTTCTCACATTTAAGTATATATCAACACGTAAATGTAGTAAATTTCTCACATTTAAGTATATATCAACACGTAAATGTAGTAAATTTCTCACATTTAAGTATATATCAACACGTAAATGTAGTAAATTTCTCACATTTAAGTATATATCAACACGTAAATGTAGTAAATTTCTCACATTTAAGTATATATCAACACGTAAATGTAGTAAATTTCTCACATTTAAGTATATATCAACACGTAAATGTAGTAAATTTCTCACATTTAAGTATATATCAACACGTAAATGTAGTAAATTTCTCACATTTAAGTATATATCAACACGTAAATGTAGTAAATTTCTCACATTTAAGTATATATCAACACGTAAATGTAGTAAATTTCTCACATTTAAGTATATATCAACACGTAAATGTAGTAAATTTCTCACATTTAAGTATATATCAACACGTAAATGTAGTAAATTTCTCACATTTAAGTATATATCAACACGTAAATGTAGTAAATTTCTCACATTTAAGTATATATCAACACGTAAATGTAGTAAATTTCTCACATTTAAGTATATATCAACACGTAAATGTAGTAAATTTCTCACATTTAAGTATATATCAACACGTAAATGTAGTAAATTTCTCACATTTAAGTATATATCAACACGTAAATGTAGTAAATTTCTCACATTTAAGTATATATCAACACGTAAATGTAGTAAATTTCTCACATTTAAGTATATATCAACACGTAAATGTAGTAAATTTCTCACATTTAAGTATATATCAACACGTAAATGTAGTAAATTTCTCACATTTAAGTATATATCAACACGTAAATGTAGTAAATTTCTCACATTTAAGTATATATCAACACGTAAATGTAGTAAATTTCTCACATTTAAGTATATATCAACACGTAAATGTAGTAAATTTCTCACATTTAAGTATATATCAACACGTAAATGTAGTAAATTTCTCACATTTAAGTATATATCAACACGTAAATGTAGTAAATTTCTCACATTTAAGTATATATCAACACGTAAATGTAGTAAATTTCTCACATTTAAGTATATATCAACACGTAAATGTAGTAAATTTCTCACATTTAAGTATATATCAACACGTAAATGTAGTAAATTTCTCACATTTAAGTATATATCAACACGTAAATGTAGTAAATTTCTCACATTTAAGTATATATCAACACGTAAATGTAGTAAATTTCTCACATTTAAGTATATATCAACACGTAAATGTAGTAAATTTCTCACATTTAAGTATATATCAACACGTAAATGTAGTAAATTTCTCACATTTAAGTATATATCAACACGTAAATGTAGTAAATTTCTCACATTTAAGTATATATCAACACGTAAATGTAGTAAATTTCTCACATTTAAGTATATATCAACACGTAAATGTAGTAAATTTCTCACATTTAAGTATATATCAACACGTAAATGTAGTAAATTTCTCACATTTAAGTATATATCAACACGTAAATGTAGTAAATTTCTCACATTTAAGTATATATCAACACGTAAATGTAGTAAATTTCTCACATTTAAGTATATATCAACACGTAAATGTAGTAAATTTCTCACATTTAAGTATATATCAACACGTAAATGTAGTAAATTTCTCACATTTAAGTATATATCAACACGTAAATGTAGTAAATTTCTCACATTTAAGTATATATCAACACGTAAATGTAGTAAATTTCTCACATTTAAGTATATATCAACACGTAAATGTAGTAAATTTCTCACATTTAAGTATATATCAACACGTAAATGTAGTAAATTTCTCACATTTAAGTATATATCAACACGTAAATGTAGTAAATTTCTCACATTTAAGTATATATCAACACGTAAATGTAGTAAATTTCTCACATTTAAGTATATATCAACACGTAAATGTAGTAAATTTCTCACATTTAAGTATATATCAACACGTAAATGTAGTAAATTTCTCACATTTAAGTATATATCAACACGTAAATGTAGTAAATTTCTCACATTTAAGTATATATCAACACGTAAATGTAGTAAATTTCTCACATTTAAGTATATATCAACACGTAAATGCAGTAAATTTCTCACATTTAAGTTAACTATTGAAGCAAACATAGTATGTTTGCTGTAAATGTGTTATATTTATGTATTAATCAACACGAATGTATTAAGTAAATGTCGCACATTTAATTTTACTAGAGAACGAAATTTGTATTTATGTATTTATATCGACACGCAAATGTCTCACATATCTAGTAATTGAAGACGTATCCTTAGGTGTTTGGACTTAGGTTCAAAAGGAGAGGTAGCGTAGCCGCGGCGGTTAAACCACCTCTAAATCATTGAGTAGAACGAGATGGGGTTCGATTCCTCGGCGTGACACTCTGATTTATATGGCTCACTATTGATCACATCTTACTCGCTTCGGTGGTACAATGTACATATGTATGATGTGTGAAGTGGCTGCAACTCTCTACCGCGGGGCGTACAAAGGGCGTAAGTGATGGCCTAATTGCAAGGTTCGAACAAGTGGTTCGTCCTACCCGTTCTAGTAGGAAATACTAGACTACTACTACCACTAGGTTCAAGAGCAAGTGGATCAGCCAAAGATACACCAATTGCAATGTACACTTTCTTAAGTTATTTAAAATTATGTGTTATCACTTATCACAAACATAAAAAGAAAAATAGATAATTAGAATGGCTTATTTTTACTTGATTTTTATGAACTTGTATGTCCAATTTCGTCAAAAGCAGCCCAATAGTTTAGGACTGCACGACAGACATTTTTTTAAACCAACTTTTTTGGATTTAGGGGACCTTAAAAAAATGCTTGCATACGAGTCTGCAAGACAGTGAGACATTTCATGTAACTTTGCAATTATAATGAGTAAATTATTAATTAAAGCGAGCGTAGCGAGCTTCTTACATTCAACGAAATATGTTCCGTGTCTGTCTGTGTGTTTGTCTGTGTGTCTGAAACGTACGACGATAACTTAAGTAAAAGTTGACCGATTTTGATGAAACTTGGTACACATGTTCATTTTACCAATGCTCAGGACGAGTTTGTTGGATAACGTTGTCTCTCCAAGCGTTCGCGCGCAATGCACGCGTAAACGTGCACATCAAAATTAAAATTGGAATTTTAGGACGGGAAAAAATTCTAACTTAATCTATTTGTTGAGATGAACATTTTTTTCAAATAACATTTTGTAGTAAAACCAACAGCGACTCCGCTATAAATTAATGAAGATCGTTAAAACACATAATTATTAGTATACGCTCGCTTCAATGATAGAGCCACGCGATGCCTACTTTATATATGTATGTATGTATATATGTGTCACTCCAGACGATATCTCCCCTTATGATGCACTTAAAAATTTCAAACAAATTTTAAAATCGCCAATAATACAAGGCACGCGTGGCTCTATCCTTGAAGTGAGCGTATTACCATAAAATACTGAATATTGAAATTTGTTAACATGATGAATGTCATAGTTAAGGATAAGTGGAAGAAGGCAGTGTGGGGATAGAGTGGGGGTACTCGGTACAAAGCTTAACTTCCTAAACAAACCTATACACTACACGACTTATAAGCAAACCAACCCAGTGGCTTTTAAAATATTATTATAAATGTATCTCTTCATTACTCAAATACTACTGCTTGGATCAAGTTGAAATTGTGCGCGAACTCTTGGACGGATCAAGCTGTACAACGAACTCGGCTTGAGCTTTGGTAAAATGAACATGTGTACCAAATTTCATCAAAATCGGTCAACGTTTACTCAGGTTATCGTCGTACGTTTCAGACACACAGACAGACAGACACAGAGCATATTTCGAAGAAGCTCGCTACGCTCGCTTCAATTAAAAGAAAGGATGAGTTCGTTGGCCAGAATTTTGAAAATTCGCTCATTAAGTCATGGTGCATGACTGGACTTTTTTTTATATTAAGGTTGTTATTATTTTAAAACCACATTTTTTTAAAAAGTAATACAACTAGATAAAAATAATGTAACAAGTTACACTGTCAGTAAAGATTACGAGAATATGTTGACATAGTGGGTGGAAGTGGAGTGGTAATCCCTAGCCTACGAATCAAAAAGATAATAGTGGACGAAGATTAAGTGCAGATATTTTAACAAAAATGGTTTAATTCAATCAATCAAATTTTAAAAGTATACGTTTTTAAATTAAAATGTCATGACGTCGTTGTTTAAAGGATTCTTTAAAATTAATTAATGAATTTCTTGTTACCTAAGAGCAAAATTACAAGACTCTAGCTCAAGAAAAAATTGAAGAATACTGTTTTAGAAAATAACTGTCATAGTTTTCAGTTAAAGGAAAATCGATAGAATGACTTTTCAGAATTCAAAAACTTAAGAAAGTAGTTAATATTAGGTAAAAGGAAAAATTTTAGATGCCAAAAAGGGGTTTTTAAGATTATTTCTTAAAGGGAAAGCAGAAAAGATAATTATATTTTCTTCTTGTAGAATCTTCTTGTATAATTAATAAAGGGAGCAGAACTNACTCGTGGGTATAGAATAACGGTTTCACTGAGGAGCTCCCTCGGGGAAAAGCCCAAGTTATTGGTTTTTCTACGCCTTGTGCGGAAACATCGGAGCACTTTTAAATTTTATACCTTTCAATTTTGATTTGATTCCCAATCGGTCTCCGACTCATAGGAAGCGAGATAATCACAATAATTCGTAAAAAGTCGTGTATTAAAAAAACACTGTGCAAGTTATAGTAAGCTAGGTTTTTGCTAAACTGTTCATTGTAAAAAATGAATGGGACCTTTTTTGTGGGGAACTTAATAATCTTGCTTTTTGATATTCGTAAAAATACTACGTGTATAACATATGTATGTGTCACTCCAGATAATATCTCCTCTTAAAAATTTCAAACAAATTTTAATATGTTAAAATATCACAAGAAAGGATGAGATCGTAGGCCAGAATTTTTGGTGTTCATTTAGGGGTCAAATTTTGACAGTTTAGAGTCAAAAATAGCATAATGGTTTTAATGTTTTTTCCATTTTACCCCCTTCTTATATGAAAATATGATAAAAGTTCACATAACAACAATTACTGTACTCTTAATGAGCTTTCCAACGGTGTGCATTCTAAAGGGTAAATACTATTTTGACTTTTGTACCCCGTACCCGTGTGTACCCAAACATTTTTTTTTTTCATCCGTTCAAATTCTAAACCAAAATTTTTCTACATATTATAAGCCAATAATACGCAGATTTCTTTGAAAATTGGCTCATTATGTCATGGTGCATGACTGGACTTCTTACATTCAACGAAATATGTTCCGTGTCTGTCTGTGTGTTTGTCTGTGTGTCTGAAACGTACGACGATAACTTAAGTAAAAGTTGACCGATTTTGATGAAACTTGGTACACATGTTCATTTTACCAATGCTCAGGACGAGTTTGTTGGATAACGTTGTCTCTCCAAGCGTTCGCGCGCAATGCACGCGTAAACGTGCACATCAAAATTAAAATTGGAATTTTAGGACGGGAAAAAATTCTAACTTAATCTATTTGTTGAGATGAACATTTTTTTCAAATAACATTTTGTAGTAAAACCAACAGCGACTCCGCTATAAATTAATGAAGATCGTTAAAACACATAATTATTAGTATACGCTCGCTTCAATGATAGAGCCACGCGATGCCTACTTTATATATGTATGTATGTATATATGTGTCACTCCAGACGATATCTCCCCTTATGATGCACTTAAAAATTTCAAACAAATTTTAAAATCGCCAATAATACAAGGCACGCGTGGCTCTATCCTTGAAGTGAGCGTATTACCATAAAATACTGAATATTGAAATTTGTTAACATGATGAATGTCATAGTTAAGGATAAGTGGAAGAAGGCAGTGTGGGGATAGAGTGGGGGTACTCGGTACAAAGCTTAACTTCCTAAACAAACCTATACACTACACGACTTATAAGCAAACCAACCCAGTGGCTTTTAAAATATTATTATAAATGTATCTCTTCATTACTCAAATACTACTGCTTGGATCAAGTTGAAATTGTGCGCGAACTCTTGGACGGATCAAGCTGTACAACGAACTCGGCTTGAGCTTTGGTAAAATGAACATGTGTACCAAATTTCATCAAAATCGGTCAACGTTTACTCAGGTTATCGTCGTACGTTTCAGACACACAGACAGACAGACACAGAGCATATTTCGAAGAAGCTCGCTACGCTCGCTTCAATTAAAAGAAAGGATGAGTTCGTTGGCCAGAATTTTGAAAATTCGCTCATTAAGTCATGGTGCATGACTGGACATTTTTTTATATTAAGGTTGTTATTATTTTAAAACCACATTTTTTTAAAAAGTAATACAACTAGATAAAAATAATGTAACAAGTTACACTGTCAGTAAAGATTACGAGAATATGTTGACATAGTGGGTGGAAGTGGAGTGGTAATCCCTAGCCTACGAATCAAAAAGATAATAGTGGACGAAGATTAAGTGCAGATATTTTAACAAAAATGGTTTAATTCAATCAATCAAATTTTAAAAGTATACGTTTTTAAATTAAAATGTCATGACGTCGTTGTTTAAAGGATTCTTTAAAATTAATTAATGAATTTCTTGTTACCTAAGAGCAAAATTACAAGACTCTAGCTCAAGAAAAAATTGAAGAATACTGTTTTAGAAAATAACTGTCATAGTTTTCAGTTAAAGGAAAATCGATAGAATGACTTTTCAGAATTCAAAAACTTAAGAAAGTAGTTAATATTAGGTAAAAGGAAAAATTTTAGATGCCAAAAAGGGGTTTTTAAGATTATTTCTTAAAGGGAAAGCAGAAAAGATAATTATATTTTCTTCTTGTAGAATCTTCTTGTATAATTAATAAAGGGAGCAGAACTAATCAATTAATCATAAATTCAAAGTCAGGTAAGAGAGAGGAAAGCAAAGGCTTTAGTCAAAGAAGATTGTCTGCAAATTGAACAAGAGTTTAGGTTTATTTTTTTTTCACCCACAATGAAAAATATTATGCAAACTAAGATTTAACAACCAAGCTAAAAAGAACAAATCAACTTTTTTTTATCATTACAGCAGCTATGCTGCTATGCTATAACTTTTTCCTAATAATTATTTATTGAATTTCAAGTCACTTGATCTTTTAAAACAATTATGTCCTTTTACTGATGATGTTGCCTTCTGCTTCTTAATTTTAGGTTTCTGTACAAAGTACAAAAAGAAACCTTATATAACGGCTCTGTCTGTCTGTCCGTCTTTCTGTCTGTCCGTTGGCTTGTTTTAACTCATACACTACTATAGCTAGAAACATGAAATTTGGCACAAAGGTACATCTCCAACTCGGCATTTTAGACAACTGGACAAATTTTGAAGTTTTTACACTTAATATTTCCAAGATGGCGGCCCTGCCAATATGGCGGGCGACCAAAAAAAAGTTTTTAGCTACCATGGCATGTTATACATCAATTTAAGGTCTTGAAGTGTAGAAAATTAATATGCAACTATTACACTTAATATTTAAACTTAATCGTACAGAAACCGGCGATTATCGCCTCACGTACT
>KZ652151.1:71828-84868 GCA_001010745.2 Gerris buenoi
TTCTAAGTGAGTCTATATACATATATGTGTGTGTGTGTGTGTGTGTGTGTGCGTGTGTGTATGTATGTATGTATATCAATGTGTGTGTATAATCCCTTATTTTAGACTTAATAATATTAAAAATGCCCCTTATTTCAGGAACGACCTCATTTCTAAACAGGTTTCTTGGTATCCTTTTTTTCTCGAAGCAATTAAGAATCTAAGTTCATTAAAAATCGTTACAATTTTTTAGTTATAATAATAGGGTATATACTTTTTTCTTCTATATTTGTATTGTTCTAATGGATATAAATCAATGAGATTCCAAGTAAATTTTTTTAAAAAATGTTTATCATCTATTTTAAAAGATGCTACATATGAAATATGCAATGGTAAAAGATGTTTTTAGGGTTTTCGTAGATTTATTTTATTTGTTTTAGCTAGCAAAAACCTAGCTTACTATAACTTGCGTAGTTTTGGTTTATGCACGACTTTTTAGGGTTTTGTAGATACTTCTCGAAACCCTTTTGCCGAGGGTGATGTGTCCGTCGCTCTTAGGTTCATATGGCCCGAACCGTTAAGGATAAAGAGCTGAAATTCGAAACACTGGCGCAACTTTTTGACCCAACTACAGGAAAAATATACAGAAGTTGAAAATTTAATAATCGCATGCGCAATTCGCAAAAATATGGTTAACGTAATAATTTTCAAGTTGGATTTCAAATAAAAGCTGCTGAAGAGTAGGTTAAAAACATGTATATACATATTATTTTAAATGTTGAATTCCTTATTGGTTTCAATTTCTCATTGGCTCTCAAACCACTATACGATGGCTTGTCCTAAAATTTTGAAATAATTCATAATTACCTATACCTTATGGTGGAGCGATAAAAATAACCTAAATAAAATGTGATTTACCTTGTCGTTATTACCGATAAAAAACTTTGTGACCCCCCGGGGGATAGAGCCAGGGACCACTGAGGTCGAAGGAAAAGAAATATGACGGGTATGCTTAATCGTCTATGAAACCCAAAAAAGTACTTGAATGCAAGTATTAAAGTATTAATTTCTTTATGTTTATGCATTTGTTTATAAATTAATTTGACTCCGCTGAAAATTTAAAATTGAACTTATTTTAGTTTTATTAGAATAAAATTATTTTTTGAAAATCTTTGTTATAAAAAGTTTTAACATAAATTAATAGCAAAGGATTTAATTAATTATCACAATGNTAGTCTGCAGTCCTCTTTAATCTAATGTGAAAAAAAAAATCCGCTCATTCATCTCAATAATTTGGGTAATTATAAATTAAGACATCTCCTCTAGGTAACACGTAAGGTGGTCTGTACACGTTTTTACGGTCGTTTTTTTTTACAATTTAACTTTTTTCGTGCATTTTAACTAATAGTGTTATGGTACTTAAATTGAAGGGGAATAAATGGAGAAGTTTTACTGAAATTTGGCAAACTGTAGCTCATGCCGTGTTGGCTAAATTACAGGCTTAAGCAAAAAACAATTTTATTTTTTTTGATAAAATTAACAATAAAATGAAATTTATGGATATGTTTTGCTCCTTTAAAGCATNGATAAAAAACTTTGTGACCCCCCGGGGGATAGAGCCAGGGACCACTGAGGTCGAAGGAAAAGAAATATGACGGGTATGCTTAATCGTCTATGAAACCCAAAAAAGTACTTGAATGCAAGTATTAAAGTATTAATTTCTTTATGTTTATGCATTTGTTTATAAATTAATTTGACTCCGCTGAAAATTTAAAATTGAACTTATTTTAGTTTTATTAGAATAAAATTATTTTTTGAAAATCTTTGTTATAAAAAGTTTTAACATAAATTAATAGCAAAGGATTTAATTAATTATCACAATGTACGTGAAAAGGATTTGTTCGATGGTGTCTGAAATATTTTTCTTTCGTACTTACTTAGAAAAAAAATACAAAATTACTCTTAGCCTTATAATTGTATAAAGGAAGAAAGTTTTAATACCTCTTTAATATTAATTTTTTTTAAAACTGTTCCTTAATAAGAATAAGAAATAAAACAATTTTAGTGTAAACTTATTTATTGTATAAATTTAACTCTAAAAAAAAGAAGTAATAAAGGGAAATAGAATAAAGAGAATTTATTATTGAAAGTAGTGAAATAAGGTGAGCCCTAATACAGGGCTAATGACTTTACCAAGGGCTGGAAATTCAGCCTTACTTCCAGCCGAGGGAAGATTAAAGATTCCACGGCTATTCTATAAGAAGAACCAGCTTTGGCAAGGAGACCCAAGTTTTCATCCATTGTTGAACCGAGCTTATATTGATTGCAATACTGGCATTAATAACGTCACTCTGACCACACTTTTAACTCTTTTTTCATAGAAAAAAAAAAAAAAAAAAAAAGCTTAAACTGGCATAGATTCTGTATTTTGAACTAAAATAAAACGTCAATTCTTATGTAATTCATTAATTAATTAAGAAAATTAATTGAAATTATTAAATTAAGAAAATCTATAAAGAGTGTCATAATTTTGCTTCCAGGCTTACCGAAGGTAACGGAAGCTATGTAATCGTAATAAAGAACGAAAAATGTTTAGGTCTCCGATTTCAAAAATTCCAAGTATTATTTCTAATTAAAAGATTGATCTTATTCTGTTTGTAAAATATTGTTATATATCATTATAATATATACTATATTGTTTTTAACTTCCTCTTTATACTATTACATCTTTCATCCAAATTTTGTAAGTAATAATAATCAGGAAAACTGTTTCATTAATTAAAATTTTGTATCATATAATGTATCGGATCAAATTCATTTATTTGAGAACCTTAGTTGAATTTAGAATTTTTGATGAAAATCAAAATAAAAGTACATAACTAACATTGTAGTATTAATACAATACACAGTTTAAGCTGGAATCAACTAATTATATATTTAAATTTATCATTGATATTTTTACAGAAAGCAGAGAATGTCCATTACACATTCGGATAAGCGAATTGAATTTGTTGCATACATTTAACATATATTTAATTTATGCATTTGACCTTATTATTAGTTATAAAAAAACACAATAATTAATTAATATATACTGTATAAATATAGTGTTTAATTATATTATTTAAACTTTTTAAGAACTCTCATAATATTTTTCATTTTTAAGAACAATGTCCGTTTACACTTTAGAGATATGTGTGGTATTATTTTGAAATGCTTAAAACAATAAATAAAAGAAATGGGACATGTACTACAGAATTAGCATATATAAAAACCTTTAGATTGATTATATGCATGAAAGGTTGGCTTAACAGATTAAATAAATCCTACAAATTTATGATATTAATGTAAATTAAAATAATAATATTGGAAAATGCTTTACTGATTTTAATTTATATCACAACAAAAAAGTCATGACCTCATAATTTTGCTGTACGTTTAGTAATTGATTATTATATACATTTTATTTATTTTTCATTTTATTGTTATATTAATATTTTATTTACATTATTATTCCTTAAATGTCATCTGAAAAGGAGAATGTCACATAGGGCCCTTGCATCCTATAATAGGACTAAACGGTCACAGGAGAAAAATTAAGTTTAAGAGTTAAATTTAAAATTAAGAGCCAGCAAAGGCGTGTGGATTAAATTACTCATCCCTTCTGCTCGGCCATCAATTTATCATGGACGGCACGAGGTTGTGGGTTCGATGCCTCACCGTGATGCTCTGATTTATACTAATTATCTCATACTAATGACTCACTATTAATCTCATTACAATCGCTTCGGCGAAACAATGTGCAGAGATATGATGTGTGAAGTGGCTGCAACTCTCTACCACGGGAATAGTAAATGGGCCTAAAAAATGGCCTAATTGAACAAGTGTTTCGTCCTACCAAGCTAGTACTATTACTATAAGGATCTCGCTACTTGATTTAAAATTATGACTACGTTTATGCTACAGTGCTTTAACTATTAGCTGCAGGGAAGAGGAGATTATCTCTAATCAAAATACATTCATAAATCCTTTGATATTAGCAAAATGGTTTATTTCTACATAGCGTGATGAAGATTTTTCACTCCAATGACTAGACAAGTAAATTTAGGTCGATAGTACACAATGTGAGTTGACGTATTTTTTAAAGAGGAAAATAAATTTAGACAATTCTTTCAATGTTTCAGAAACAAGAAAATAAAATGGTTTTTATAAAGTTGAATAAATATATTGCTTCCGAGCTTACCGAAGGTAACGGAAGCTATGTGATCGTTCTGAAGAACGAAAATATTTTATATCTCCGATTTCAAAAATTCCAAGACAGAAATCCGTTTCAGACATCAGGGAACATTTTTGGTCCCGTGTCTGTCTGTCGGTCTGTCGGTCGGTCTGTCGCTCAATTTTGCGAACCACCATATCTTAAAAACTGCGTGTCTGATTTTAATAAAATTTAGTAAGTAGGTCATAATTAGCCCATTGTTGGTCCCATATAAGTTTNAAATTAAGACATCTCCTCTAGGTAACACGTAAGGTGGTCTGTACACGTTTTTACGGTCGTTTTTTTTTACAATTTAACTTTTTTCGTGCATTTTAACTAATAGTGTTATGGTACTTAAATTGAAGGGGAATAAATGGAGAAGTTTTACTGAAATTTGGCAAACTGTAGCTCATGCCGTGTTGGCTAAATTACAGGCTTAAGCAAAAAACAATTTTATTTTTTTTGATAAAATTAACAATAAAATGAAATTTATGGATATGTTTTGCTCCTTTAAAGCATTTGAAATAGACATTTTCTAAACTGAAGTTTTCTCTTCTTTCCAACGGTACCTTTATTTCAGCTCTGTCATTAATATTTTAGGTGCAGCAATCGATTTTTTAAAGTAAAATGGACGTACCTTGGAAAATAACAAAAAAAATTATTGTGGCGAAACTATTGAGAATTGACCCATGGTGTATATTGTGTTTATTGTTGCAAATGGTGGGTAGAATCTGCCCTCTTCGTTTGTTACATCTTCGACCAAACACCCTGTATTATATTTCTATAACTCTCCACCACGGTTTCCTGATAATTGAGTATTGAAAAACATTAACACCTGTACAAAATAAGCGCAGAAACGTAAGCTCAATGAGGATTTATTTAGTAGAACAAAAATACCTTCAAAAGTAAATGAGAAGAAATTAAGATATTTAATGTCAAAACATTTGAAATATCTTCCCATGTATAGTTTTAACATTTATTCAGAACATGGATGTGCACTAAGCTTTTTACTTGAAATAAATAGAATAGCGATTCAATCATTTTGATATTATAAAAATGTGGATTTTATAGAGATTCAGAATGCCGTAGATTGATCAGTTCACTGATAAGACCAATATTTGCTTTTGCGGTTTTGTTGTTTAATGAATATACATGCTAAAAGGGTATCTATTTTGGATGTACATTGCATATACGAGGTACTCTCGTATCTATAAGACAGGACCTCTATCATACAGAACGAGGTTGGAAGGGCAGGATGAGGTGAGAAGCCTGTCAGCTTCACTCGAGGCATCGGGCTGAATATAAGGGAGAAGATATGTGATATCCTGTGACATTGGCATGACTTTGACTTAAATACTTAAGTTGATTATTCAAATTAATTTTTATATACATATACATTACTTTTGTAGTACGTTCTACAATAAACTCGTTATTAATGAGGACATTACAGTAAATACATTGGATACTTTTTATTTCATACATTACAAAAACCGAATCTGGCATAACATATTTTATGTCTGTATGACTGTCACCACAGATCCGACATCTAGGCGCAAAACTGGCTGAACAAAGTGCTATTAATTTTTTTTTTATTCAGCGAGGGCATGTTGTAGATGTGATTTCATCTAAGTGTACTTAATTTCAGATCTTTAGATTCTCTAAAAGCTAAGATAATAAAGTGGTAAATTTCAAGATGGTGACCAAAATCCATCTAAATTAAAATGACCACACTGTTTTATTTACGGTTCTTTACGGAGGTTTAGAAAACCAAACTATTTTGGAATTTAATTTAATTACTTAGCCTAGTAATAGGAAAGTAAAATAAAACTAATTAAATAAAGTAGATAATACTCTTCTACCAAAGGTAAACTGAGAACTAAAGGTAAACTGAGTACTAATGGTAAACTAAAAAAAAGGGTAAACTGAGAACTAAAGATAAACTGAGAAAACTAAAGGTAAACTGAGTCCTAAAGATAAACTGAGAACTAAAGGTCAACTGAGTACTAACGGTAAACTAAAAACTAAAGGTAAACTGAGTACTAAAGGTTAATTTTGAACTATAAGAGTCTCATTAGGATCAATGGAATAAAGAACGGTTTATGACACTCATAATGAGGTATAAAAGTGGATATTAAGTGAAAATTCAAGCTCATACATAAGTTTAATTGTTTTGATACTTTCTCCCTTATATTGTAAGGGTAGGGTGAAAGGGTAGGTCGAGCCATTATCCAAAGCTTGACTTCCTATCCGGACCTTTTATTAATCCTCTGCCCTATATCTGAATCCTTAAAATTAAACTGCCCTTTTATTATTATTCAGAACTTTTTAAGACTTGAGCATCCTTCTGCATCCTTAATTATTACTTGAATAACTAAGAGCATTTAAAATGGCTTTCTGAAAAAAAAATTTAATTTAATTTAAATTAAATTAAATTTTTACTTTTGATTTACCCCATTCATTACAACTTAAATTTTTACATAATATGTATAGTATAATGTAATCTGTATCTAGTAATAAATTTGATACAAATTAAATTTTTACATGATATGTATAAATTAATTTTTACATACTAAAAAAAATGTTTATACTATCTAATCATAAATTTAATTATATAAATCTGCATAATGTATAACATAACCCTTAAAGAAAATTGTAAAATTTCATATATGAAGTTGGGTCCACATCGATAAAAATTTGCGATGTGCGGGCTGTGTGAGTTGATTGGGATGTGCGTGAGTGGTAATGTAGAAGATCTCTCACACAACGTCACTCACGATCCATTCAATTTTGGCTTTCTCGCAAACATCAAAGAAATTTTTGGCGCACATTTTTTGAGTGCGGAAGTGTACATGGTGTATTTATTGAGTTTAAATGTATTGTTGGAACGAAGTTCCTTATGGCACATTCTGGAGCCCGGGAGTGAATCCCGATGATTTTGATCCTTTTTGATCAAAATCATCGGGGTGATTTTGGTCGAAAAGAAACGACCAAAATCACCGTCAAAATATAACCGTCACAAAATCTACTGATGATGATAACGAGTAAAAGATAACCGAGTTAGGTAAAATTTGGTACACACATGTTCATCTTACCAATGCCCAGGCTGAGTTCGTTGGTCAACGTTATCCACCCAAGCGTTCACGCGCATCGCTCGCGTAAACGTAAGCCTCAACATTTTTAGAAGGGAAAAAATGTTATCGACAATATTTAGGAAGCCTGTTCCTTGACTTGTTCAAATATCTATGGGCAGTGTGTGATAATTGTACGTTGTAAATATTTTTGTCGCACAAACAAATTTAACACACATACAAATTGATATGGATCCAGCTTAACGTTGAATTCACTTTTAAAAAAAACACATTAAAACCCTGAGTAATTAAACTCTTAAATTAAAATTATGAAAAAAAAAACAAAAACGCAACGTATTATGTTTTTAAATCCTTTTATTTTTCATTATACCTGACAGCCAATACTATTTAATAGAGTATGTAATAATTTTTATCTCCCTCCACTTGTAAACATTCCTATCCTGAGCGGCTGGTAAAGTTCCATATTACAGCCCTGGGGCCAGTAATAATGCATACTTTATCATTACAGGGCCGCTGATTAGTTCGAGAAGCGGCCGCTTCCTGGCCGGCCCACGGTGTGTAGGAAGCGCTAGTAGTTCTCAGCTTCAGCTGTTCAATTTGTAAACAATCAATATTTTTATAACTACGGTTTGTTTTGGTAATGATTTAACCTTAATATGCATTTATTGTTTCTGAAGATTACGCCAAAATGGTTTTTTGTAGTTAGTTTTACATGTGGTGGGCGATAAAATAGTGTACGCACCACGAGCAGTAAGCGCTATGACAGGCCTCGGGCGTTAAACGCACTCGTGCTTTCATACTTCGCCCTCGGCCTGTAATAACGCCCTTACTGCTCTAGATACGTAAATAGCTATTTTAGATAAATCCGGAATATTAAGAAAGTATTTACTATAAAAAACAATATTAGAAATACTCGTAACGAGTGCAATAAACGGTGAATTTATATTCTGCTAAAGAAACTACTTAAAAAGCTGCTAAAAAAAAGCGCCGTAAAACAGCTATTACGGAAGATATACGCGACAACTAAGCAGGACTCTAAGCCACCTGTTAGAGTTTGCAGTAATTCCTTCTGTTGATGTATTGAGTGACCGCTTGTCATGACCAAATCTCAACATTGGGTATCTCAGTTGGGTTTAAGTCAATGCTTTTCATTATTTAAGCATATATTTCAAGAGTACCGAACTTACACAGAACTTTGCATAGCGTACGCATAGTACTGTTGTTGTATTGCTAACGTTTCTTTATTGTCTAGACAAATATCTTTAAAACATCGATAATTGATAAAGCAATCTGTCTAAAGACAGAGTATAAGTCATTTATAAATAATAGAAACAATCTTTTTATTTGATTTTTTGGAACGGAGTTCCTTATGGCACGTTCTGGGCCCGGGAGTGAATCTGAAAAAAACGACCAAAATCACCGTCACGCAAAAACGGTCACGAAATCTACCGATAATGGCGATAACTTGTGTAAAAGTTGACCTATTTAGTTGAAATTTGGTACACATGTTCATTTTACCAATGCCCATGACAAGTTCGTTGGACAACGTTATCCGCCCATGCGTTCGCGCGCAACGCTCGCGTAAACATAAGCGTCAAATTAAAAAATTGGAATTTTTGGACAGGAAAAAATTCTAACTTCATCTATTTAATGAAACAAATAACTTTTTTAAATACATTTTATTAGTAAAACGAACACCGACACTGCTATGAAGTGATAAAGATCGCTACATTTATTAAAGCGGACTAAAAAGATTAAAATAAAGAAAACAACGTTTTTACCGATATCTTACGTTCTTACGTAATGATTTTAATAAAACTTTGTATACATCACGTATAGTACAATTGAAACAAGCAGGTAAAATTTCAACCTGATGCAAGCAGTATTTTTTGTGTATTAATGATTTATATTTTTTATTTTAATATTTAATTGGAGGAATTCTGCTGTCGGGGTCTGGGTCTGAGAGGACAGTGCTTTTTCGTTCTTCAACCATCTGCTTTAACTATAAATTTATGATTAACTTTTTTAGTTTCTTTTAATTTTGTCTCTTTTCTAACTCCACCACGTATAAGTAGTTATTGCTGTGATTTGATAATTTATATTTAATGAAAGCGTAAGAAACTTTGTTCCTACCGGGTGTCCCACGACACCACACGTATTTTTTTATCAACGATTGTTACGAAATATAAACATTGTATCTCTGTTTAGATGCGTAGAAGTACTTGCATTCATTGCGCATGCGCGTTTCATAATTCTGAAGTATTACTCTTTTTTCCACCCCTTTTCCCTAGGGTGGTAAAAAAGAAGAATTCTTTACCTTAACGCACGATTAGCGAGTTTGTTTAACAAAACTAATTTGCTGATTGTTTAATAAAAGTAACTATTTATATCGAGTTTTTCGTGAAAATCAATGAGTGATTTAAGTTATTCTGACGCATATGAGGAGAATTATACGCCTCCCGAAATAATTAATTCGTCACAAAATACAACTAACGAATTGATGTCATCTTTATAAAAAGAGAAATAAAAACTTACATGCAGGAGGATTATCATTATTTTTCTTTATCATTATATTAAAATCTAACAATCGAAGTTAAAGTACGGTACGCAACTTGTGCGAAAACGGCATTTTGCATTGCTCGTGTGGTTTTATTAACCTCGCGTCGCTCAGGTGCAAACTCCACACTCGCATGCAAAATGCTACTTTCCGCACTTGACGCTTAATGTACTATTCCAATCTCTAAAGCGGTTTTTATGTGAGTACAACTCTCCTATAAGTCAAATATATGTTTTACAGAGGGCTTTATTATGATCAGATAGTGCTTTATAAGACCTTTTAATTGTTATCCAAAAGCATTGATAATTCGCAATGAAACACGTAAACAAGGGCACTAAAGTCACTGAAAACAGGAAAGCTTATCGAATACTGTTCTCATAAATCAACAGAATATTCCAACCTACGATAATTTTTAGGGGAATTTTTCTTTTTAAGATTGGCATTACCGCGTGATTTCCTTTGTCTTTGTTCTAAGCTGCTTTGAAGCCAAACTTAAACGTCTTTACTATATTAAACTAGATGGTCAAGAGTTTGGTGTTAGCACGAGTAAAATTAGTAAAGCCAGAATGAGTTAGGAGAAGACTGGTTCTGGGTAATTTAGATATGATGGAGGCCTTACACAGGCTATAACCGAACAAAGGACTGATATTTATTGGCTCTTGGAACACGTTTTCTACAGCAACAACTCAAATATCAAGGTTATTTAATGCTCTTGGGACACGAGCTTATACACAAACGGCTGTTTAAAGTACACTGATATAACCTTAAATCGACCTAATTTATATCTTGTTAAAGCTCTTCTAATCACTAACCAATTAATTACAATGTTAGCTATTTTAAATTCCTTTCTGCACTTTTACATCGAAGATAAATCTTTGTCTTCCAAAAGCTGCATTTGCTATGTTTTCAAAAGTTTAATTGAAGCGACCGTAAGCAAGCTTCTTACATTCAACGAAATATGCATCTTTTGTGTCTGTCTGTGTGTAACGTTTAAATGTCCGACGATAACTTGAGTAAAAGTTGGCCGATTTTGTTAAAATTTGGTATAAATGTTCCTCTTACTAATAATCAGGCTAACTTCGTGGAACAGCGAGATCTGTCCAAGAGCTCGCGCGCAACGCTCGCGTAAACGAGAGGTTCAAAAATTAAATTGGAATTTCAGGTCAGGAAAGGATTCTACCATCATCTATTCGATCAGACGAACATTTTTTTAAATAAAATTTTTAATAAAACCAACAGCGACACCGCTGTGAATTAATAAAGATCGCTAAAACTAAAGCGGACCCTAAACGTTTATAATAGAGGAAACAACCTTTTTACCGATATCTTATGTTCTAACGTAACGATTTTAATTAAACTTCTTATACACCATCTAATGCACAATTGAAACACGCATGTAAAATTTCAATTTGATACATGCTGTAGCTTTTTTGTAGCAAAGTGATACATTTTATAATAATTGAAAAGGAGATGTGTGGTTAGAGAAATAGTGAGAATGTGGTGTGGTTCCCTTACTACTAGCCGCTGTACTACTACTATACCCATTATCTATCGACTCATCATGATTTATGATTATCTATTTTTTCAATATTCAATACATATTTATTACTATACGCTCGCTTCAATGATGTTTAACATTCACTTCAATGATAGAGCCACACGATGCCTAGTTATATCGTGATCTCTTACGAATGTAAGACTGGCATTTTATTTCTATTCTGAGTTATCTTCAAATAACATCTTGAAGAACAAATTGATCTTTTCATTACATTTAGAACATTTTAATTTCGTGAGAAAACGTGATAGAATGTAAAAGGTGTTATAATTGAGACGTTAGTCAGGAGGAGAGCTTAGCTGCTGGGAGTAATGTGTATTCTGTTGATTCGGACAGGAAGACTGGCCCTCATCAACTGTCTGGCTCCAGACAATATATCACAGTGTTCTGGAAGGCTTCCGAGTCTGGAAGCAGACCAGGAGAGGTAGCAGAGCTAGCCAGTGGTTAATCAAGGAGAGCCGTGGCTATGGCTAGTGGCTAGGCCTCTCTCCAGTTGTCACTCAGTGAGAGCCCAAGACTTCGCTTTACTAATGGATAACTCGCCCTGTGCTAATCTATCATTCTAGAACGCGCTCTTTCTAACTACTCTTCTTTAAGCCTGTCTATTTTCTCACTTCATTTTCCTACTAACAACCATTTTTCTTAATTCATTTCACTTTTATGATTGTTTTTTTTTTTTTTTTTTAAAAAAATACGAATTATAGTAACACTTTATTTCATGTTTAAATTAATAGCTATAACAATAATAATTAGTGTTACTAAATCCAAACGTATTTTATCAACAAGTAAGGGCGCGCTTCACGTAAGTACGTGAATCGATAATCGCCGGCTCCTGTACGATTAAGTTTAATTATTAAGTGAAATAGTTGCATATTCTTTTCCTACACTTCAAGACCTTTAAATTGATGTATAACATGCCATGGTAATTAAAAATTTATTTTTAGTCACCCGCCATATTGGCCTGGCCGCCATCTTGGAAATATTAAGTGTAAAAACTCAAAAATGGGGCCAGTTGTCTAAAATGCCGAGATGCACCCGTGTGCCAAATTTCATGATTCTAGCTATAGTAGTTTATGAATTGAAACAAGCCAACGGACAGACAGACAGACGTATGTCTGCAGATAGATAGATGATGTATTTATATACACAGTTACCTAATAATACCATAATGTTATCTAAATACCACAAATTCTCCGTCAAAACTACTAATAACATAGTAGATTAAATTAACTAATGGTAATTTATTACTAACAAATAAATTAGATTATATTATAATGGATGGAAAATTGTGTATAGATTGATTATTTAATTATATTTTAATGTGAGTGAATAGATGGTTGGATATTTGATAGATTTACATGGATACTTTAGTTCAATAATATGTAATTTTATAATTGTAAAGAAAATTCTAATTGTTCATCATAATCAAACATGGTTGACTATGTGGGCTCCAACCCCCAAGTATTTATTTATATTAATTTATTTTTTGTATTTTAGTTTTGACATAGATCAAAACATTGAGATTGACAAAGCAATTAAATAGTGATTTTCTTTCTCCATTATAAGATTGAGTTATTTCATATATTATATAGTATACTACCTATA
>KZ652151.1:111404-127946 GCA_001010745.2 Gerris buenoi
ACATGGCAACACTGATTTTCCCATTTTATAACCCCAAAACTACCTCCACGTTTGTTGTTTCCCGCCTTCGATTGTGCCAACTCTAATCTTATAGACTGTAGTTCTTTAGGAAACACCATCTACTATGACGTGGTCACCACCGGAAGACCTAGAACTCTATTATGAAACCAACCGTAGAAGCCTTGCATTAAGATAAATATTATTAGTTCTTTAGGAAACACCATCCACTATGATGTGGTCACCACCGGAAGTCCTAGAACTCTATTGTGAAACCAACCGTGGAAGCCTACACTCCAAGATAAATATTATTAGTTCTTTAGGAAACAGCATCCACTATGACGTGGTCACCACCGGAAGTCCTAGAACTCTATTGTGAAACCAACCGTGGAAGCTTACACACCAAGATAAATATTATTAGTTCTTTATGTAGGAAACACCATCCACTATGACGTGGTCACCACCGGAAGTCCTAGAATTCTATTGTGAAACCAACCGTGGAAGCTTACACACCAAGGTGAATATTATTAGTTCTTTAGGAAACACTATCCACTATGATGTGGTCACCACCGGAAGTCCTAGAACTCTATTGTGAAACCAACCGTGGAAGCCTATGCACTAAGATAATTGTTTACTAAATACTTAAAAATATAATTTTGTGTCCATATTATTTTACTGAATCCAGCAAAATCTACTTATTGTGAGGATTACAACTCTTCAATTAACTTTGGATTTGTAGAATTAATGAAGGCATTCTATTTCCTTCTTCTTTAGCAGGGAACTTTTGTTTCATCCAAAAAAGTTACAAAAACTAAACATCCTACTTTATTTTCAGCAATTTACTTTATTTGTCAATATCTCACTTTACTTTGATAAGTTTAACATTGCTTTCTTCAAGAGACGTTAATCAATTAATCAGATTTCAAGCCATATATCCAATTAATTATCTTGGATTTTTTTTCTGTTACTTATTTAAATTTTTTATCTGATTACTTGATTCCGTAACCTGCTTACATCAATATTAATCAATTTGAATGAAATGTAAATTTTTTACCTAATAATAAATAAAATAAAATATTAACTTAGAGGTAGCCAAGGATGAGGTAGCCAAGGATGAGGTAGTCAAGATATCTCGGAACCACTCAAGAATATTGTTTTGGTTTAACGTTAAATAAAACTAATAATATTTGTGTTCTATTTACTATTAAGTACTCTAGTTGACTAATTATTGCTAACTCAAGTACAGTTACGCTAATTAGTGGTTTATAATTGATTTAATCTCAACTTCAATTTAACTACACTTTGAACAATCTCAAAGCTTTTTTAAAAGATTATTTTTTTTATATATTATTTAGTTATTAACCTTTTTAATAAAATTATAATATTCAACGGTAATTTTATTAAAAAAATAATTTTTTATCTTGCGGAGAAAGAAACCTGAGTTACTTGGGGTTTAATCAACTCGTTTGTTTTCTTTGATAATAACAGGGATTTTTTTTTTTTTAAAGAGGAAATGGGTGAGAAAAAATGTAATTTTGTTTGTTTAGGGTTTTCTCGTTTAAATTTCCATTTGCTTTTCACTTTAAGTCGTGGAGAAAGAAAAAGACGTGAGTTGGAATGTTTTCACCAGGTAAATCTGATCCTCAAGTGTTAGAGACAAATCCAAAGAAATCTATTTAATAGAATAGTCTAAGGCCTCCAGGGACGATCCAGTTTTATCTGCACGATTTATAAACTTCATGTAACACGGAATAGGACAGGAAATTTTATTTTTTTATTTTTAAAACGAAGTTCCTTGCAGCACGTCACGGCTTCTGGAGCCCGGAAGTGAATCCGGAAAATAAAACACCGTCACAAAACCAACGGTGTCACAAAATCGACCGATGACGATAACTTGAGTAAAAGTTGTCTGATTTAGTTGAAATTTGGTACACATGTTCATTTTACCAATGCCCAGAAGGAATTCGTTGGACAACGTTAACCACCCTAGCGTTCAAGCGCAATGTAACGCACGCATAAACTTAATGCGAGAATATTAAGGACGGAAAAAATATAGGACGGAAAAAACTTATATATTCAATGAGACAAACAATTTTTTTAAATAAATTTTTACATTACATACACATTTATTGCAAGGCGGTCGCTTCATTGATAAAATAAAATTATTTTATTTTTATTTTTCATAAAAAGTNAAAAAAAAAAAAAAAAAAAAAAAAAAAAAAAAAAAAAAAAAAAAAAAAAACTTATTTTCGCTTCCTTTAACAGTCATTAAACTTAGAAATAAAATTTAATTTGTTAATTTATTTGACTCTATATATATCTTTATATTTATATCTCAATAGCGATGGTTTAGAGATAAAAGAATTTACCTAGAGTAGTAAAACATCTAAAGATAAAAGCCAATAAATTTGGGTTTTACTGTAGCACTATTCTAAAACCGAATTCAAAATATTTATATTTATCTGGTTAAAAGACTCTATATTCCTTAAAAACCTATCCAACTAACGCAATGAAAAGAATATAAAAGAAACCTAGCTTTTTTTAAGAGGAAAAAATCCTGAATTTAGTCGAAAATAGGAAAATTCTTTTCTATTGTGTAAATATACTCTTTCTTAACTATTATTTGTTTGACGGTGAAAAAATAAGAAGGAAAAAGGCAGGGATTTTTTGGAGAAAGATAACATTAGGCAGTAGTGTCAACATGCGAGCTCTAGAGAAGCAGAGAAAATTATTGGTATTTACATCACGTAGTTATGACGTATATTCCACCACTATTTTTTGTGTGATATATTCTTACCTTTTCTTCCATTTCCTTCGTTCTGTAAGAAAAAATCTTTTTAGATTTTATACCTTTCAATACATAAATGTATTTAGTTCCGGACGAAAATTATATGAAATCGATTGTGACTGTGGTATTTTTATTTAATGATAATAAATGATAGAATTTATTAATGTTACAGTTATATATTATGAAAGATCTAACCACCATTTTTAGGGTAAACATTATTACCTATTGAGCATGATAATAAATAAAAAGAAGAAATATCCGGGAGAGTGCGATAGGAATATCAATTCTTCTGTGAATCTAAAGCGCTAACTTAGTTCATCAATCCGGAAAGAAATCTAAATAAAGATATTTTGTAAGGATGCGGATGGTATTAACGAGTAGCAACAATTATTTTAGTGGTAATAAATTAATAGTTTTGACAAAATATATAAACAAAAACATAGACTATCATCAAAGTTAATTTACTTTCTTAAACATTTACCTATTTTTTCTAGTAGAGTTAATAGTCCAGGAGATAGCGTACAAAAAAGTGCCTGACTAACATCAAGCTATAGTTTTGTATAGAAGTTAATCTTTTAGCGACTACTAAGAATATGTGGTCGGCTAGATTCGTCAGCGGGACGTAGCTTGGAATAGACTTTAGAAAAAAAAAAATGGTTGAGAGCGGTCATGTCCCGCCAATTGTAGTGGCTGAATTAGTTAGTAGACCAAAAATCAAGTCGATGTTATTTTCACACTTAAAAAGTTAGTTATTGAAATATTAATAAAAATCGACGTGGTCACCTGTCAAGTGACAAACTAACATCAACTTTATTTTCGGTCTACTGACTAATTCTGTACTCAGGATCATGAAAATCACATTGTCCACTATAATTGGTGATACATGGCTGCGATACATTAACGCCTATTGCCAAGCATGTCCCGCAGACGAACTTAGCCGACCACATATTCTTAAAAGGCGCTAAAAGATTGTCTTTTATACAAAATTCTAGCTTGATGTTAGTCAGACACTTTTTTGCACGCTATCTCCTGGACTATGATGAATATGATCATTTTCTTCAAACGATTTTTAAGACTATTTCAAGTAAGATAACATTCCACATTTCACCCCGTTTCTCTAACAGAGTAAGAGTATTATGGAAGATAATAAATTAGGTTTCATGTTGTTGCGCCTTCACGTTTGTTTTATTGATGTATTGTATTGTTACTATGTAAGAGCTGTGAAATTGAGTAAAACTAGGTTAAAAAGACGAATAAAGAGCGTGGTTAAAGGATGCTGAAGAATAATTACAGACTGGCATTTAGACAGGAGAACTGTAACCAAGTATGAGCTAACGTAAGAAAACAGCTGGTGTCAAACAAAAAATTAGTTTGAACTTGAAAAGTAAAGTTCGCCTCTAGTAAAGGTTTTGGCACTTCTTCAGATCGTTACTCTCCTTATAATGAAAATAGAGGGGAGTAACTATCTAAAGAAGATATACGGAATGTTCTTGGATAAAGTCATTTATATTCTAAAAACATACAGGAGAGTAACAATCTAAAGAAGTACCAATGATTTTTATATGTTTCGGAATCTTTTGAAAGTTTACATACAGGGTGACCGGAAGTTAACCAGCCAAACTTCATGGTTAGTATCTATGGCCAAAGTGGAACAAAAAATGTCGAATAAGCATATGCCCAATTCTCAATAGTTCTCGAGATATCGATTTATTTCTTTTTTTTTAAGTGTTTCACGAAAATTTTCAAAAAATGCCAAATATCACAAAAACTGAATGAGATAGGGAAATCAGGGTAAGGAACAATTTTAAAGAGCATAAAAAAACCTTTCATAGAATCACTCATTTATTTTTAAATTATCAGCTGCTAAGCATCTTTTAAGTTCTGTTACATTTGAAAATTAGGATTTTTTGTAATTCGACCCCAAAATTCCCGAGCTTTCTACTCTAAATTGAAGGATGCTAGAAGTGTGACGATTTCAGGAAAAACTTCTGCTTTTCATAAGCTTTCAAATGGTATAATTAAAGCTTGAGATCAACAGATAAATATAGTGAATTGAATGTTACCAGGCGTGCATTTTTTTGGTCCGGATCACAACCAATTCTAGTAGAAATGCAAAAAAGGTTTCCCCAAACGATACAACAACACTTAATGTTTTTTAAAGAAAATTTGACGCTGAACAAAAAAGTTCCTATAAGCATGGTTCCAAAAAGCTTCGTTTTCGAGATATTCTCAAAAAACACTAATTTTGGACGTTTTTCATGACTATTCTAAAATAATGCACTACTTATCATAAACCACCTTAAAGGAAACCTCATAAGGAATATTTTTTTTGTTAAATAACACCCTTTCCAGTGCAGCTCGACAAACTCATGATTTTCTGTGAAATTTCAAAATTTTACGTCCCACGTCCCTGTCGCTTTATTAGTCAATCCATTAAGGTGATCTCCATCAGCGCTTAACATTAAAAGCTTTTGTTGTAGAGAGCTAAAATTAGTGAAATTCGACTCACTACAAGAATTGCTTTAAGGAGTAATATGGTAATAATTGTATTATTGGAGAATTTTTATGAAAAACGTCCAAAATTAGTGTTTGTTTTATGTTTTTTTGCGAATATCTCGAAAACGAAGCTTTTTCGGAACCATGTTTATAGAACTAATAATGTTCAGCGTCAAATTTTCTATAAGAAACCCTAAGTGTTGTTGTATAGTTTGGGGAAACCTTTTTTGCATTTCTACTAGAATTGGTTGTGATCCGGACCAAAAAAATGCACGCCTGGTAACATTCAATTCACTATAATTCAAAAACTAGTCTGTTGATCTCAAGCTTTAATTATACCATTTGAAAGCTTATGAAAAGCAGAAGTTTTTCCTGAAATCGTCACACTTCTAGCATCCTTCAATTAAGAGTAGAAAGCTCTGGAATTTTGGGGTCGAATTACCAAAAATCCTAATTTTCAAATGTAACAGAACTTTAAAGATGCTTAGCAGCTGATAATTTAAAAATAAATGAGTGATTCTATGAAAGGTTTTTTTATGCTCTTTAAAATTGTTCCTTACCCTGATTTCCCTATCTCATTCAGTTTTTGTGATATTTGGCATTTTTTGAAAATTTTCGTGAAACACTTAAAAAAAAGAAATAAATCGATATCTCGAGAACTATTGAGAATTGGGCATATGCTTACTCGACATTTTTTGCTCCAATTTGGCCATAGATACTAACCATGAAGTTTGGCTGGTTAACTTCCGGTCACCCTGTATTTACGTATTGCTCCGGTGGTAGTGTTTTTGGTGTCATTTTCAAATGATTTAATAGAACAGTGAACACTTTACCGTAATAAGTGCATAACGATCGATAGGACATTATTAGGTTTAAGCAGAAACGATAGTATAGTTATAACTAGGTTAAGAATTGGTCACTTATATATAAACAGACATTATGAATTTGGATAATTTAAACATCTACGTTTTCGGCTAAGTTGTGAAGGGAAAATCACTGATCTCTTGTATATTAAGGACATCTAAAGAAACTGTTTCTGAGCAAAACAAAAGCCTACTATTCTCTAGTGGTTAGAGAAGTCTAATGTAAATCTTTAACTTTGCCTGGAATTACCGTGGACGATTACTTTGGGTCAACCCTTCTTCCATAGAAGTAATCTCGTAATAATTTCAAGATTAAGTAGGGTTAGTACATATTGGAACGAAGTTCCTTATAGCCCGTTAAGGCGTCTGGAGCCTGGGAGTGAATCCGAAAAAAAACGACCGTCACGAAATTTACCGAAGACGATAACTTGAGTAAAAGTTCAACGATTTCGTTAAAATTCGGTACACATGTTTATTTTACCAATGCCCATAACTAGTTCGTTAGATATCGTTATCCGTCCAAGTGTTCGCGCATAAAGCTCGCGTAAACGTGAACTTCAAATGTAAAATTGGAATTTTAGGACGGGGAAAAATTCTTACTTCATCTATTCAATGAGGCAAACAACCGACATCGCTATGAAGTGTTAAAGATCAATATATTTATTAAAGCGGGCTTAAACCATTAAAATAGAAAAAACAACGTTTTTTCCGAAATCCTTACGTTCTAACGTAACGATTTTAATAAAAATTCATTCACATCGTCTAAAGTACAATTGAAACAGGTATGTAAAATTTCAACCTGATACAAGCAGAAGTTTTCGAGTAATAAAGTGATGTATTTTAATCGGAGTAATATGCCGGCGGGGTCGCAAGAAACAGTCGTGTTCTGTCACTACAACTATCTGCCTTAACTATAAACTCATAATTAACATTTTTCTCAATATACAATACATTATTTATTGCAAGACGCTCGCCTCTATGATAAAAAAATTATTGACATTTTCATGTCTTGTCTATGGCACATGAACTCGAAAAGCGTTACTTAAAGTAACGCTTAGAAACTTAAAAAAATTGTTACAATCAGTTAGAAATATATATTTTCTTTTAATTTTGCCTTAACTCTACTAATTATGTCTCTTTTGTAACTCTGCCATGTATAAGTAGTTAGTATCGTATAACTTAGTAGTGTGATTTTATAATTGATAATATTTAATGAAAAATGTAAGAAACTTCGTTTTCTACCGGGTGTCCCGCGACACCACACGTATTTTTTTTTATTATAGTTTAGTTCCCGAGAATTGTTTGGAAGTGATTTAGACGGGGTTGAAGACCTGTTCATATTGTGTGTAGACTGATGAGAATCTAGCATGAGATTGTTCCTTATTTTCTTCATTCTTTAGCCTACCATAGGGTTCTAATACAGTGGACATCCATCACTGGGCTAGGACGGAGCCCATAACGTGTCATCAATCCACCCACGAGCCATAAACCCTTCCATCGCGCCCATTTATTATATTCTTCTTGTCCTCTCCGCATTCAGCTCTGCCGGATCGTTTTGGAACTAAATAACCCCCCACTCCATCCTATCATCAACGAGTATGAAGCTTAAATAGAATCTTAAATCTCGATATATCAAAACCGCTTCATCCATTTTCCATCTCACTTCACCCTGTTGGAATCCGCTGGGAAAATATATTCTCTTTAGTAGTGGAAATCCCTTAGAAAGAGAAAGTAAAGTACAAGTACTTGACTGAGTATTTCATCATATAGATAAACTGCACCTCCAAACCTTTCAATATCAATTTTTCCTCAAGTATAGATAAATAAGTACCTACTTTTCAAGGAATAACAAATTGTCTCTCCACGTAAATTGAAATTTTGTCTAGTTTTCCTCAAGAATAGATAAATAAGTACCCACTATTAAATTGATAACATAAATTGTCTCTCCACGTAAATTGAAACTAGACAGTTTCGTAATGACACCAACGTAAATGGAAATTAGTTTATTATACAAAACAGATTTCACACTTCATAATGTCATCATCAGCGCCTTAGAACAAAAAATAATTTAAGAACAAAGTAAAGAGTACAGACAGTTAAAACTAACCTTGGGCTATCTATGGGCTACTTTTGACAAACCATTAAAATTTCATAAAAATCAGATGAGTACTTTTGCAGATATAGGTGTAAAAATTTGTGATTGTTTTGAGGAACGAAAATATTGTATCCGATTTTAAAAATTCCAGGACAAAACTTTGCTTCAGACATTAGGGAACATTTTTTTTTTGTTTCTGTGTCTGTCTGTCGGTCAGTCATTCAATATTGCGAACCAACGTATCTTAAAAATTACTCGCCCGATTTGAATGAAATTTTAATGGTAGGTGGTCCATACATGTTTTAACCTTCTGTGGCCATTTTTTTCTCTTCCGAAACGCAAAAACATATATTTATTTACAACCATTTCTTTCAAAAGTACTCATTTTATTTTTATGAAAATTGGATGGTTTGTCGAAATAAGCCCACTGATTAATTCCCCCCATCTGCGTTTTTTAAATCTTGCTAAATATAATTCCTGAAAAAAAATCAAAACTTTTGCGATATATTTATCGATATTTATAGATATAATAGATATAGTAAAGCATAAAATCATTAAAGCGTACGAAATAGGATGCGAGGAAGTTATGTGCCTTATTAATTGGCAGATTATTTTGAATTTCTTTTGGTTTTAATTGTGAAGTAAGCTTTATTGTTTCTACTTAGTTCATTAATACTTAGTTAAGCCTTATGATGCCTAAAAGCTTTCCAAGTAGTCACGAAGTTAGGCAAATTTTAGGTAACAAGATTTAGAGACGAAATAATTAATTATTAGTTAATTAAATATTTACCTAATGACTGATTATTGCGTGGTCTGGGTTATGTAATCTGTGCAAGTTTCAGCTTTCTAAGAAATAGTTGGGAATTGAGTCATATTCGGGTTACAAGATTTGGAGATAATCTATTTAATATAAAAAGTAATGGTAAGTTAATATAAAAGTAAGTAAGTTAATATAAAACAAAAATGGTAATCTACTATTACTATCACATCAATTAGTAATTACAATTGATTATTCTGTAACTATTAAGAATTCTGTAACTATATCATAACCCGCTTACCCTTATATTCTTTCTTCCTCTTTCCTTTTAAGATGTTGATTATGCATACCTGCAGGAGATAATGCTAATTTAAGTATTAGTAAAACTGTTACTATAGTTGCACTATACATATACATGCAATTTCAGTTATAAATATGTATTATTACATTATAAAAAGTGTTCACGCAACACTTTTGTGACTTGTTTACATTGTACTATACGAACTAACACGGATGAATTTGGATAACAATTTAATCTATCTCACTCCCATACATTTTGTGTAGGTAAAAATTAAGACATGTAGTCCAGTTTTCAAAGGTAATAATCATTTAAACTGTAGTAATAATCTAGTAATGCTATATCGGATTAGATTTTGCCACAATATGCAATCACACACTTAGACCTACTTATTCTTCTTGTTTTCGTTCAAATCAGTCGGCTACAGAATCTTTAATCTTTAAAATTAATCTGCTATATCGAAACCCCCTTCGCATCTAATAAAGGTAGAATATAAAGATCTTAAATTCCACCCATGGACTTAATCTTAATCTTACTTAGTCTTCTTAAATCTTCTTTCACAGAAGTTATAATCCCTAAGCCTAGTTAGTTAATTGATTTCTGAGATTTTCTGAACTTCCTACATTGAATGAGCATATCAGAAAGCTTTCATCTATCTGAAAGCCTGTAATAATAAATGAGTTGACCAAATATTCCGAGAATATGTTAAGAGTTTGGGAAAGGAAAGTTCTCCGGAAGATCTTTGGAGCAGTCTATGTGCTTGGGGTTTGGAGAATTAGGACTAAGGAAGAGCTGCGTGCACTGTATAAAGAGCCAGACATAGTAGGGGAAATCCAAAAGCAGCAGATTTCGTTGGCTTGGACTTGTTCATCGAATGAAAGAAGAAAGGGTAGTAAATACAGATTTTTTTCTCAGAATCCTGGAGGACGTAGGATCCAAGGAAGACCCAGGCAAAGATGGTTCCAAGATGTTGAAGACTTGCGCCGCTTAAGAGTCAGAAGATGGCGATCAGTGGCTCAAGAACGGAAGATATGGGCTGATAGAACAAAGGCTCAGTCCCTACAAGGGATATACAGATACAGCCATGGAGTAAGTAAATAAGTAAGTAATAAAGGAGTTACGTGAACACATATTAACGAATTATAATCAGTGTATAATAATTTTTAAGTGTATCGATAATCTTGTTCTTTTTCAAAATGTGATCCCTTTCAAATTACTTTCGGCAAGCGTTTTATGGATTATTAAATAAATTTGTTCTTAATTGTTTAGTTGCGTGGTCTTTAAATTCAAAACACGATGGCATCTGTTAGGAAGACAGCTTATTAAATGTAATTTTTCATGTAAAAAAAAGTTATTTCATAATAATAAAAAATCACAAAAGAAGGCAGCTCAAAGTTTGATCATCACTTTTGATAAAATACAACTTTTTTTTGCAGGTCAAACAAATTGTGCATAGTAATAGTATATTATGTTACTAGAAAGAAAAAACACTTCACAGTCGTGTAGCATATGCTATTTTTTCCGAGGTAGCAGACAATAAAAAACAATAAATATTAATCAATAATCAATATAATAATAACAAATATTAGTTTAAACTTAAGATTAAAAAAAAGAAACCTTAAAAAGAGGTTACACTATTAGAAAAGATAAATAAAACGCATTGACATCTAGCGAAATTCAATCGTACTAAGAGCCACATTAGTAAGAAATCAGCGCTCCTACGGAAGTTTTGACAAGTTCTTGTAGTACAATAAAAAATTTTTGCGTCCTAGGACGTACATTTTTTTTTCTTTACTCCCAGGAGTAATGAAAAGATTTTTTAAGTCCACGTAACGAAAAAATTGATTTTAGCTTTGTTTTCTAGGCTCTAAAGTTACTATTTCACAGCCTACCACCTTTCGAATGCCGTAAACCTCATGTCTTAATATTTTATTGTTGGCGAGTTATTATACGCAGTATGCAAAATAATTTGAAAAATCTAAAGTCGGCTATACCATTGACTATCATAATTCCTCCTGGAGGATCCTAATCATAAGATTCTGCACTAACATTCACCACATTGGAAGGCGAAAAAAAGGTATGAATTTCAGGCTTTATAATGACCGGATAAGGTGAAACGTTGCTATTTAAACGTTTTGAACCCTGAATATACACATGTAAATGTAATAGTGTTATTTTAAATAAATTTATTCTGTCAAATCTATCTAAATTCACATTTGGAAACATTTTAATTACAATTGAATAAAGCGAAAAGCGAAGTAATTGATCAGATAAATATCTAACCTTGAGTGTTAATAGAAAATGTGTTTTTTTTTCTTTCAACTTACAAATCTCTATTAGTCTAAGATCCGGTATAAGGAATATATACCCTTATCTTTTATTTAATTGGAATAAAGAATATATGATAGAGAATGTGTAGAATGATACATCGCAAATAGATTGCCTAGCGAAATCGCGTACCGATGATGTTAAATAATAAACTGTTTATAACCTTCCCCTTACTTGAACTTCCCTGATGTGTTATTTATGAAAATCGAACATTAACTGAGAGAATCAACCCCATGGAATTCAAAAAATAAGGGTTGCCTACTTTCCTCTCTAGGCAACTATGGAGTTGCCAGGTAATTAATATACCCTCATCAGTTATTACATCGAGTTATATATCAAATGAAAGGTAATTTTATTCCCAATCCAACCGCATTAGGTTGCCTTAAATTCTAAAGTAAAATTCAAAATTTTAGATCTAAAATCTAGGCAACCATGGATTCGTCCAACTTTTTGGTAAGGCAACCTAATACGGTTGGATTGGGCATAAAATTACCTTTCATTTGATATATAACTCGATATAATAACTGATGAGGGTATATTAATTACGTTACTCACCTGTTTATACCTGGCAACTCCATAGTTGCCCAGAGAGGAAAGTAGGCAACCCTAATTTTTTGAATTCCTTGGGGTCGATTCTCTCAGTTAATGTTCGATTTTCATAAATAACACATCGGGGAAGTTGAAGTAAGGGGAAGGTTATAAACAGTTTATTATTTAACATCATCGGTACGGGTACGCGATTTCGCTAGGCAACCTATTTGCGATGTATTATTCTACACATTCTCTATCATATATTCTTTATTCCAATTAAATAACAGATGAGGGTGTATATTCCTTATACCAGATCTTGGACTATATGTAATAAAGCACTAAATTTATTTTGGGTTTAAAATAATAGTCATTGTCGATGAAAATACATTTCCCAGTCGTTTAAAGCAAAAGTATAATATAAATTATCATTTGAATAAAAAAAAATAAAAATAAAAATGAAACGAAAAATGGATTTCTTTTATAACCTGAATACAAATTTTGATGTCCCACAAGTTTCTGGATCATGAAACGAAATATTCGTAATTTCTATTTTTTTACAATCTTGACAATTCATGATAAAAAAAGAAGATAGCTATTATTTCTCTGGAAATGGAGAATGGAAAGAAGAAGAGTGAGTTTATAAATTTGAGAGGCTGTTTTTTTGGCGGGGGAGGGAATTTATTTTATCTTTTTTTTTCCTGTTGTTCATCTTGAACAAGTTGTCGAGGATAAAAGGTAGCAAGTAATTTCGTTAAAACGTGCTGCCACCTTGAATAAACTTCAACTCTCCGTGGATTCAACATACAAGTGAATATATATATATATATATATATATATATATAGGAGTAAGAGAGAAGATGAGACGCCAGACAAAACAGAATAAGATAGTTTTTTTTATAATATCCTTCCTCCCTTGTCATAAAAAATGAATATTTTTATTTAGATCTTAAAGAAGCCCAGAGATGTTTTTTTTTTATTAAATTTGAGATTTTGCTCTATTTTGAATAGCCACATCAGGGAGTTTAATGGATTCTAGACACGTTATTTATACCTGGGAAATAGTTTCCTTTCCCTCTTAAATATGTCAAAATGGCTTTCCTCTACCCATATAGCTCGCTTAGAAATTCATACGTCAGGAAAAAGTTCAACTACCTTCTGCTATGAACTGAATAAACTATAAATTCATGTTATTAAACTCTAGACTAGGTTTTTCATATATGTGAGAAAAAATGTGTTTTTTAATAAAAATTAAACTAGAAGTCGTTTCGATGCATATGGTTTTTAAAGTGGAATAGAAAGAGAAGAATAATTAAATATGGAGGCTTCTATTGGATGGAATTATATATAATAATATAGAGAAATGAAATTCTTGTGAGCACGATTCCTTTTATATGAATTGACTTTCCTGTCAAAATGTTGTAAAGAAAAGAGAGTTTCTTAAAATGTCTTAATGGTTCGAGGAATAAATTCCTCGTGTCATTATAAGGTTCTGTGTATTCGAGATAATAATCTAGCTACAACTAATTCACCGCATTAGATATGAATTATGATGTAGGAGCTACATCTTCTGCACTTAGACCAAACCTTCGGTTCATCCAGAATGAAGAAACTTCTAGTATTAGATGTGAGTCTTCGTGGTGCTGTCACCACCTTTTAGTATTTAGTAGAAAAAGGGGTGTAAGAGGGCTGTTACGTATAGAAATATTAGTATATGAACCACTACTACAGTCTGTGCCTAACGAGAGTTAGTGCGTTGACAGCGCGGGAAATTGAGTGACACACAGATTGGCCAACCTCTGGGGGAAAAAATAAAGCCACTACATTGACCTTCTTATATGGTTATCCAGAATCTTGAGCTCTCATTGGCTCCCCACCCCATTTGCTAGTTTTCCCCCGATGTCAATGCACTAACACTCGTTTGGCACAGACTGTAGACAGATGAGACGAACCGCAATTTTGAACCTAGCAATAAGTCCCATTTTACCAGCCCCATGGTGGAGAGCTCCAGCCACTTCACACATCATACCTCACTATATTGAACAACCGAAGTGAGTATAGTGTGGTCATTAGTCATTAGTGAGTTATATAAATCAGAGCGTTTAAAGCGTGGAGGAAGAGAACCCCTAAGCCCTAAGGGGATGTCCTCACTCTGCTCCGTCCCGACCTTGACTCGATTCGACTCATTGATAGCCGGAAGGGAGCCTAGAGCTCCTCGGCCTCGATAACTTTCCCTTTCTGAATACATTTACTCAATTAGGATATTAGTTGTGGTCATGGGATCTATGTAAATCAGAGAGTCAACAAAGCGAGGGTCATACCCGTTACCCGTGTCTTGTAACGCTCGCGGTCTTGACTTCAAGATACAAATAAAAGCATTATATCAAAGAAGCCCTTCTGAGGTACCCTCACCCAGTTCCACCCTTGATCAGTAGATATAAATCAGAGCATCATGCCACGGGATCGAACCTACAACCTTGTGTGTCGCCTTCAATTCATTGATAGCTGAGTAGACGGGACAGGCGCCTAATTCTCTACGATCATGCTAGCTCTTTTAATAATAGTGGATAAGATTATCTTTTGTAGGAAATCAAATCTTCCAGATTTGCCTGACTTTTTGTTACCGTACATCTTATTTAATTATGAATAAAAGTTTGTTTTTCTTTAACTTAAATAGGTAATAATAATTTCAGTTTCACATTAACTTAAATTTTACAATAAGGCAATGGGATTCAAAGTCTAGCAACTGAAGTATTGGTTTATATAATAGATATTTTTTATAAGATCCATGAGAGAAAATAGAAATAGGTTGAGTTAAGGAAGCCAGAAGAAGGAGTGACCAACAGGGTCGAATGGAATACCTATAGGGATGAAGAAGACGTTGATATCATTATGGACGAGGTTAGAAGACACGGTAAGACCTGCAATGAGGTCTACGTTATGGAAGCCAACTAAGTCCTTTCAAGATGTTTTTGCAGTACCAAAGAAGTCCACTAGTAGTTGAAAGGAAGCTTTCCACAATAAATTGACGTTTTGAGTTGAGACGTCTTGCATCTTGCTTATGCTTTCTCAAAACTTGCGACTCTTAAATACATCACTCCTATTCATGAAATTCAACTGACTTATACTAAAATAGTTAATTTCACTTATCAATCAAATGTTTATGCATCAATAGATACATTACTACGTTGTTTTTTTTTTAGCTTGCTTTCTTGTTTGTTTGTCCATTACAAATCTTTCCTCACTTCCCTCCAATATCTTGTAATCATTCCAATTTTTTTACTACGTTACTATGTTACTACGTATTAGCTTGCTTTCTTGTTTGTTTGTTTGTCCAGTACAAATCTTGCAATCGATTTTTAACTAACTTCCCGAGTAGCTAGACATTTCAAACTTTTAGGCTAGCTCAGAACACGATGACAATGCATTATTTTAATACTTCTAGCCATCTTTCAGCAGAATTTAATTCGTTTTTAGCAAATTTTCCTGTATGGAAAGATAGTTCGGAAAAAATCCGCAGATATTTGATTTGTTTTGACATGTCCCATATTTACAATCTTCATTTTGAAAGGTTTCAAATTTATGACAGAAAATTTTAAAACGTAGTATATAAAAAGTTCTTTTTATCGTGCAATTATTCTCCTTCAAAACAAAAAAAAATTATTTATTTAATTCGTGAGATAAGATCTGAACAATAAAAATATTATTATTAAAAGGTCAACGCCTTAGATTGTTAAACCAGGATAGTCTACATCTCAACGACGAATTCTTGAGTAATTTTCCTTCTATTAAACTGTATGGATATATATATATAAAATACATTTTCCACTTCAAATTAAACACGAATCACGTTCTCGCCCCTTTTAAACTAAGGGGAATTTTTACCTCTCCTTGGGTTTTAGGTTGTTTAACCCCTGAAGGTAGGTATTTTTTGCCCCCAACCTCGTATCTTACGACACTGTAAGAGGGGGTGTAAGGAAAGAAGGAGAAAAAAAAGAAGTTTGGTTGATAAGGTACCCTCCTCCTTCCACTGTTATGTTTATGTGTGAAAAAGGTGTGAGATGGTTGAACCACCTCGAGGTTCTCCGTCTTGAATACCCTGTTTACACATTTGGGTCACGTATTCCTAGCTCAACCTTAGAGGCTAAAGGAGCAACATCCTTGCTACTCTTCCCTTAAATATAAGGAGAAAAAACTTTTTGGTTTTTCGTCTTTTTTGGAGGGTGGCAGGGGGAACCCTCTACAAATTCTCGTGAAAATAAATTGGAAATCTATATTTCATCTTTTGTACTACAGGGTGAATTTCATTTTTTTTTTTTTTAATTCTCGTGAAAATAAATTGGAAATCTATATTTCATCTTTTGCACTACAGGGTGAATTTCATTTTTTTTT
>KZ652151.1:130509-141820 GCA_001010745.2 Gerris buenoi
TGAATACTTTTTGAAAGGTAAGTAAATGAGGAAGTTTTCCAGAAAGTGTACTTTATGCAGCTACACTGGTTAGTAAGTTTTGCCACCACCAAAAAAATAAAATAATAAAAAAATTCTCAATAATTTCGATAAAAATGAGTACTCAGCAAATGCTAATCTGAATTAAAGGAATTAGGATTACTTTTCTTTTAGGAAATTTTCTAAGCTTTCCAACGATAATTATATCATTATTCTAGCATTCATACTTTAGGAGCAACAATTCGATTTGTTAGGAAGGACGACACCCCTCGAAAATTCGCTAATTTTGATCTAGTGGGAGAACGGTTAAGAATTGACCTATGGTATATAAGGTGATTTTTGTTCCGCATGAGGTGTACTATCGCCCTATATCTTTTCCAAACTTTATCGCCAGTCACCCTGTATATATAATCAACTAAAGTCTCTTTAAAAATATTTATGATAAATGATAAAATAATCTTAATTATTTTTGGTGTCAGCTCATCAATTAAAAAGTGGTTTTTAAAATGAATTCACTTCTTAATCTCGTCATATTTGAACATCCATAATATAAATTAGAAATAAAAGTGTAAGTAGGACACAGTAAAAAACATAAGTCAGGTACAGAGATTGAAACAGGACTGAGTCTTGTCTCTAATTCTTGTTATTTATATTACGGATGTTCAAATATGACAAGATTAAGAAGTGGATTGGTTTTAAATTTTTGTATTGTATCATCAATTAATTTTTAATTGATTAGCTGACACCAAAAATAATTTAACTAATGAACAAAGATAATAAAGTATATTGCTTGATTATGTACCAAAGTAGGGACGAAATATCGCATAAAACATAGTTGGTGTTTTATTATACTCCTGAAGACCCAAGAAAGAAAACTAAATAAGAAAACAAGTTCTACTTAAAATTGTCATGAAAAGAAATCCAGATTGAGTATTACAAGAAATCGACCTCAAATATTTCAAATTAAAAAATTAATGAGCGCATAAAAATTAAAATAAAAAATCTTATCCATTGCTTTTAAAAAACATACTCGTATAGGTACGTTCAAATATTGGCTAATCATACATTTTAATATTGCCTAAAAAATAAATTAATTCAAGGGGGGCGAAACTATTTTTTCAACCTCCAATTCTTAATAATAAATTAAACTATTTTATTATGATATTCCCTTTTAATATTTAACCATTGTTGCAAACAGACTAATAAATCATCAAAACCACATAAATTTAATTTTAACGCTCCATTATGAGGTCACAAAAATAAACAAGAGAGAGAGAGAATAGTTTTAAGAATAGGCACCGCAAATTCCAACAGACAGGTTTCCAAATTTTAGATAGAAGGTGGTAAATGTCCCTTTGCCTCCCTCCACAGTCCTTTGGGCGCCCTTGCCGATGATAAAAAACAACTCAGAAACACTGCCAAGAACCAGTTCATTAAGAGCAGCAAGAAGTTTTCGATTTGTGTCTTTTCCGTTAGAAATTCCGTAAAGGAGGGATGAGAGGGGAGTGTTGAGGAAAGTGGCTAACATCGATTTTACATTTGTGTCGGTACCATAGAACAGGTCATATTGTTTGCACGTTCAGTCGCTTCTCTTACCTCCACAGTTCCACTACACCTTACTCTAATTGAAAAGAATAATAAAACCCTCACCCTATGATATATACACACACACACACGCAAACAAGCACACACACACACAATGTTTATATATATATAACTTCATTCTCTCATGTAGACTCGATGAGAGTGTTGAGTGCTACTAGAGACTTCGACACTGCTGAAGATGGTGTTTAGCCGAAACCGGCCGACGGTAGGGATATCCTCATTATATATATATATATATATATATATTGAGTCACATATAACATGTTGTTTCAGAACAAAGTAGTTGTCTTTTTGTATAAGTTAGATGTGTGTATCAACTTGTAGATATGAACAAAAACTTTTCTTTAAAACTAAACTATGAATCATTTATATGTGAATAGTTCAATTCAAGTGGGAAACTTAATCTGCGGCAGTTTAGTAACTCATATGAAGTGTACATTCAAGTGGTATATATTTAAATAAAGAAATAAATATGACTTCTTGTATGTATATTGTATTATTAAAATATTAAAAAACTAAATTTTCATCGTGTATTTTTTTAAAAAAGTAATTTCAAATTTAGTCGAATGAATCTTATTTTCAAAACACAAATTTAAAAATGTATATATATTTTATAAAAGAACACAATATTGCGATATATTTTCCTCTACCTATTCCAATTCCTTTACGATAGACACATTTTTACAGGAGAATAAATTCGTGAATTTATAATTTATATATTTAAATTGTTTTTTTGGGAGGGGGGGGGATATTGAAACTAAGGAGGAATGTTTCAAACTTATTTTAAAAGGCAACGTGTTTTAACGAAATTACTTGTAACATTCTTTTTTCTCAAAATCTTCTCTAACTTGTGTTCTGAGGAAAAAACTCTCTTCCAAATTTATATACTTCTCTCTTTTATTACTTTGGCTTGAAAATAAAACGGGGCTTTTAAAAGAATCAAAACAAAATAAAAAATTATTTTTAGAGTTAAGTTAGAATGAGGTGAAGAGTTTGGTATAGGTGAGATGGAAGTTGTGGAAAATCCAGAGTGAGTTAAAACACAACAAATAAATCTTATATAATTATAAAAGTGAGTTTTTTTGCTTGAAATAACTTTTTTGGACTTTCTCATACTGATTACTATTTAAAAATAAATTTTATTAATTTATTGGTAACCTACAATAACGCAAGGAATTTGCTCTTCAATAAACAGATGCTAATAGTTAGAGAACAAAATTAGCAAAGAGGTGAGCAGAAGCACATAGCTAGAGAGCTATATTAGATAAATTTTTGCCCAAAAAAATCTTTTATATAATCGAGTAGTGTCCCGACGACAACGACAACTCACCTCTAAATGATTTATAACGTTAAAAATTGATGCCCCATAAGCTGGAATCGAACCCGGGGCTACTGGATGTAAGCCAGATACTAAACCATTTGCGCCATACATATATAACGAATACCGGAGCACAAAACTTCTTATTTAAATGTTTTAATTTTAATTACCTATAACTGCATAAAACTTACTATTTAAACAGTATATATCTCTTTAAATATCTATTTCAATTATAACTAATTATCTCTCAGCTCTTTTTCTAAACCATATTTATTATTCTGCCCGTTACCGCGGGCCTAACGGCTAGTATAATATAAGCAAAAAACTCTTAAGGCCCCTAGGGAAACGATAAAAAAAGCCACGGGGTGATTGATATGGCTTAGACTTAGAGGAAACCAATTGCATAAAATAAAAATGTTTTACCAAATCCGGGGTAGCATTATTTCAGATAGACCTACTGCTCCGACAAGGAGTAAAAGGAGATAAGTCAAGACAGTAATTGCTTAATAAATACCGATTCAAAATCACTCCAACACAAAAATATCTTTGGTCTTTTTTGTGACTCAAAAAATTTTAAAGTTGTCGTTTTCAAATAATTATTTCATATATACTAAAATCTAAAAAGTTTCAAAAGACAAAAAAAGGGTTGTAAAGCATTCTTTTTAGGTTTCTGTACAAAGCACAAAAAGAAACCTTATACAACGGCTCTGTCTGTCTGTCTGTCTGTCTGTCCGTTGCTTGTTTCAATTCATAAACTACTATAGTTAAGAACATGAAATTTGGCATACAGGTGCATCTTGGTATTTTTGACAACTTGACACTTTTTCAGTTTTTCACACTTAATATTTTCAAGATAGTGGCCAATATGGCGGGCACTAAAAAGTCACCAAGACATGTTATACATCAATTTAAAGGTATTGAAGTGTTGAAAAAGAATATGCATCTATTACACTTAATAATTTTAACTTAATCGTACAGAAACCGGCGATTATCGCCACACTTACTTACGTGAAGCGCGCCTTACTTGTTGTTTTTAGATGCTTTTCTTTAATGTTTAGTGGTCTATAAAGTCCCAAATACAATTGATAAAGACCTATAACAACGCTAGGCGGCTATGCTAGATGAATTAAAAATAGTTTCTAGGATATTAGTGAAGGATATTTGCATCTACCGATTTTTTCAGTGTGTGACACTAATTAAAATTTCCTCTCACGTGTTTGGTCACCGTCAACCCAATTTTACCTTAATGAATAAAATATCATTAACGTGTCAAGCCATTTATTCCATGATATTTTTTTTAACGAAATTTTTTCCAAAATTTTCGTTTCGTCGAATAGGTGATGTTAGAATCTGTTCCCGTCCTGAAATTTTAATTTTACATTTGAATTTCATGTTTACGTGAACGTTTCGCGCGAACTCTTGGACGGATAACGCTGTCCAACGAACTAAATCGTCAGACACGTAAACGTTACAGACACACAGACAGGATGCATAGTTTGCTGAATGTAAGAAGCTCGCTTACGCCCTTTTCAGCAATTAAATGATTTGTGTCAAAGTGTCAAGTTCAAATATTGGTATTGAAATGCTGCAGATGTATAAAATTCAATAATGAAGACACTCAACATCCAACTTGGAAACACACTGTACTGTTACATTTATAATTTGAAAATTTAAAATTAAAATGTCAAAATTAGTTAAATTCTAAAAACGTTAGGAGTTAGTTTGCATCTGAATGAAAGATTATTAATGAGTGTAGACGGAATGATACCTTTCGGAAATTATTGCAACCCTTTAATCATCGAGTAGTTAAATGTTCATGGAAGTAGAAGGGCTTTGTTCTAAAAAGGTCTCGTAGATACTATAATTAGAGTGTAGTTAAAAGTATAAAAAGATATTATAATTTATAGTTGTCTGGTATTAAGGGCAGAGTCTTTGCCAAGACAAATTTTCACCAGGTTAAGAGAGGACTTAGACCGGCTTGAGGAAGAGAATTTGAGTCGCTGAGGACCCCCTAATTATTATAATAATTAAAACTTATCTGGAACATTTTAGGAGATATTCCTCCGAAGCACTTTAGGAAAAAGGAAAAAAAAGGTTTCATTTATCACCGCTAAACATAATTATTAGGAGGAGCTATAACTCTGAATTAAAGGTGGGTTCTCTAATAAAAAAATGGTTTTTGTAAGAAGGGGGGTTACGGAGGAGGGAATGTATTTTTCGGTAGGGCCATTTATAATATGTTTTTCCTACCAAGGTTGGGCCCTTAGGGGGGTTAGAAAGAGCTTGCGCATGATCAATGGTCCGGGAATGGGGGGGAAGGTTCTCAACAGAAGAGAAAAATGTGACACTTGACTTATTTTCCTTATGGTAGGAGCTGAAGAAGGGCTCTACCGTAGTATAGTACCGTAGTACTCGGGAGGTTCCAAAACTCCCCCCATCTTCCCTTGGTATCCGGATTTATAAGTTTTCTCTCTACTACAGGAGAACGTTATGATTGGGGACGCTTGTTACTGGTGACAGCTCTGACTGATGACTCCTTCAACAAGAAAAAAACCAAGCTCCCGGGGCCTCTTTCCAAACCAAAACCATTTTCTTTTTTTTTTCACTTTTTTCCCAAAAAACCTAACATGTATAGGTTTCTTTTTTCAGTCTCCCTCCCAACTCAAAAAAAAGACTCATCTTCCTCCATATTTCCAATTCTTACATGCAAATTTTATGCTTGAGAAAAAAAAAACTTTTTGAAAAATCTAAACGGTATTGACTTCTATTTTTAGATCTTATATTCTGGTTATACAGGAGAAATGGAAAGAAAGATAACAATTCTGTTCATATCCAAAAAGATTTGACTTTTTCAATGAAAAAGCAAATTGTAAATTATATTAAGTGAAACGGCAAAACGTCGGCGAAATATCAAAAAACAGGCTGAGGCATGAATTCTTACCCTGGTTATACATATTTATTACAGAATAACCGTTTGACATAATAATTTGAGTCTGGCGCTGTTACATAGGTTAGTGTTAGTAGTTTTTTTTTAAGACCACTTACGTTAGTAAACTTCAACGTGTGCACTTGGTAGCTCGAATGTCGAAGCGGTATTCCAGTTCCCACCAGGTGTTTTGTAACATGTGTTCTGTCACAGTACCCACAGCAGCTTGTATCCTACAGTCTGAGCCAAACGAGAGTTAGTGCGTTGACAGCACGGGAAAAACTAGCAAATGGGGTGGGGAGCCAATGAGAGCTCAAGATTTGCCCTCTGGATAACTATATACAGAGTGACTGACGATAAAGTTTGGAAAAGACATAGGGCGATAGTACGCCTCATACGGAACAAAAATTACCTTATATACTATAAGTCAATTCTTAACCGTTCTCCCACAAGGTAAAAATTAGCGAATTTTTGAGGGGTGTCGTCTTTACCTCACAAATCGAATTGTTGCACCTAAAATATGAATGCTAGAATAATGATATTATTATCGTTGGAAAGCTTAGAACATTTCCTAAAAGAAAAGTAATCTTAATTCCTTTAATTCAGATTAGCATTTGCTGAGTACTCATTTTTATCAAAATTATTGAGAATTTCTTTATTATTTTATTTTTTTGGTGGTGGGAAAAACTTACTAACCAGTGTAGGTACATTGAGTACACTTTCTGGAAAACTTCCTTTACAATCATTGGACTTTACAATCATTTTTCTAACTTCCATCGGTTATTACTCAAAATATGGCTAAATAAATGGGATAAGTTATGAATACTTTTTGAAAGGTAAGTAAATGAGGAAGTTTTCCAGAAAGTGTACTCAATGCACCTACACTGGTTAGTAAGTTTTGCCACCACCAAAAAAAATAAAATAATAAAGAAATTCTCAATAATTTCGATAAAAATGAGTACTCAGCAAATGCTTATCTGAATTAAAGGAATTAAGATTACTTTTATTTTAGGAAATTTTCTAAGCTTCCCAACTATAATAATATCATTATTCTAGCATTCATATTTTAGGAGCAACAATTCGATTTATGAGGCAAGGACGACACCATCAAAAATTCGCTAATTTTGACCTAGTGGGAGAACGGTTAAGAATTGACCTATGGTATATATGGTGATTTTTGTTCCGTATGAGGTGTACTATTGCCCTATATCTTTCCCAAACTTTATCGCCAGTCACCCTGTATAAGAAGGTAAATGTAGTGGCTTTATTTTTTCCCTAAGAGGAGGTTGGCCAATCTGTGTGTCACTCGATTTCCCGCGTTGTCAACGAACTAACTCTCGTTTGGCACAGACGCCTTCAGTTCGTCGACGTCAGCAACATTTTTTAAAAACCACACTTTGGACTCAACGGACCTTAGAACGTGTAAATCCATCAAAATCTCATAATAGAAATTATCTTTAAATAAGAAAGTAAACTGAGAAATGTATTACTTTTATAATAATATAGATTATTCTTGCACGAGATTTACCTCTCTTTAATTGCATATAACTAGAAATATGATTGTAATCATAAAGGTGGAAAATAATCTTTTACGTCTCTACGAATTGGAGGAAAAGCCTTTTATAAAGATATTCTGACTTAAATTAAACTAAAAACCTTTGAAAATTTAAAATAGTACATGTATATATGAAAAAATAAGGAAAACTCTGTGCTGGAGAATTAAAAAACATGATATTGCTACTTTCTTTTCTTCTCACTTAGACCCTCATCTGATTTTTGTCACCTTTATCCATTTTGTCACGTCGTAGCGACTTAAAAATATAAGAAGACAAAATAATTCAAAATCCATTCTCTATAACATTGTATTAAAAGTAAATTTATTCCAGAGACGTTTTGGTAAAACATCGGAAATGTTAATAACTTACTTTCTTTATTTAATGGTTATGCTAAGTCCGGATATCCTTTCGGTTTTATTTCATTACATGAAGATTATAACTAAGTGCCACAGAGAACAATGTTGAGTAAATAAACCTAAATGTAAAGTAAACCAACAGATACCTTCAATAATAAAGATTATAATTGAGTGTCACAAAGAGCAATGTTGAGTAAATAAACCTCACTGTCATGTAAACCAACAGATTCCGGCAATAATAAAGATTATNGTCATATTTTAAGAGAACTAGAAATCTTCGAACACTAACGATTTGATTACCTGAAACAGTACAATAATGTAACTTTAGTCATGTATTTGGTTGCAATGTATCAAATTATTTTTTGACGACTGCATTATAATATTTGACTGAATTTATTGAGAGTAAATAAATATATAGATATTAAATTTACATTTAAGTGTAACATATCCTTAACTTAATGCCTCTTAAGTCAAGATAAGTTAAGGCATAAATTAAGGCGTGGCTGTGTAGATTAAATTACTTACTACGTCTGCTCAGCCATCACTTAATCAAGAAAGATACTAGGTTGTGGGTTCGATCCCTCGCCGTTATGCTCTGATTTATATGGCTCACTAATGATCACATCATACTCGCTTCGGTGGTACAATTTACAGAGGTATGATGTGTGAAGTGGTTGGAACTCTCTACCACGGGACTAGTAAAATATGGCCTAATTGCTAGGTTCGAACAAGTGGTTCGTCCTACCCGTCTAGTACTAAGAATTTACTACTAATGCCTTTTAAGTTGGTGGGTGGTGGGAATGATTATCTTATATGGATTAATGAAGGTACGAGCAACCACTGGATATGAAGGGTTTCTATAGAAGCAATAGGAGTTTCTGAGTCTAGATAGGTAAATCTCAGATACATACGGCGTTAAGTTCATTATAAATATTAAGGTTTAATACTTGGAGAGCAGTGAGAAGTGATTCGAGTCTGCAAGTCAAATGTGATTTGAGGTGACAATTGCAGGAGGTATAGGTGAGTTACCCATCACCCATAGTTGCGCGCCCTCTACAAAAAAAAAGAACAACAAAATTATTGGAACCGTACAGAGTGACAGACACAGAGCAATGTTGAGTAAATAAACCTCACTGTAATGTAAACCAACAGATACCTGCAATAATAAAGATTATAACTGAGGGCCACAAAGAACAATATTGAGTGAATAAACCTCACTGTAATGTAAACCTACAGATACCTGCAATAATAAAGATTATAAATGAGTACCACAATGAACAATGTTGAGTAAATAAACCTCACTGTAATGTAAATCAATAGATACCTGCAATAATAAAGATTATAACTGAGGGCCACAAATAACAATAAGTTTCTAATTTTTTTATTGGACAGTTTCGGAGATCAGGTACAAATGGACTGACAAATACAGGGATGTAATAAGAGTCCCTACTTTTGGCTAAGGACCCTAACAATTTTCCGGGACCTACTAATAATCTTTTAGCTACCTCAGATAGCAACTTTGACTCAGAAGTAAATTTACTACACCTTCCTTCCCGGTTTTTTAAACATAAAATTTCTAGGACGACGGATTGGAACCCAGATCTTGTCACTCTTGACTTGTAAAAACTTAGTTTTAGAAGGAAATACTAAGTTAAAGGATCAGGGTTTTGAGACTGCAGGTAATAAATGCGAGCAAATTGTGAGCGTGATTTCCTGAGCTGGACGGAATAATATCACTTGAATTTCTGCAGTCGAACAACAATGGTCATATTTTAAGAGAACTAGAAATCTTCGAACACTAACGATTTGATTACCTGAAACAGTACAATAATGTAACTTTAGTCATGTATTTGGTTGCAATGTATCAAATTATTTTTTGACGACTGCATTATAATATTTGACTGAATTTATTGAGAGTAAATAAATATATAGATATTAAATTTACATTTAAGTGTAACATATCCTTAACTTAATGCCTCTTAAGTCAAGATAAGTTAAGGCGTAAATTAAGGCGTGGCCGTGTAGATTAAATTACTTACTACGTCTGCTCAGCCATCACTTAATCAAGAAAGATACTAGGTTGTGGGTTCGATCCCTCGCCGTTATGCTCTGATTTATATGGCTCACTAATGATCACATCATACTCGCTTCGGTGGTACAATTTACAGAGGTATGATGTGTGAAGTGGTTGGAACTCTCTACCACGGGACTAGTAAAATATGGCCTAATTGCTAGGTTCGAACAAGTGGTTCGTCCTACCCGTCTAGTACTAAGAATTTACTACTAATGCCTTTTAAGTTGGTGGGTGGTGGGAATGATTATCTTATATGGATTAATGAAGGTACGAGCAACCACTGGATATGAAGGGTTTCTATAGAAGCAATAGGAGTTTCTGAGTCTAGATAGGTAAATCTCAGATACATACGGCGTTAAGTTCATTATAAATATTAAGGTTTAATACTTGGAGAGCAGTGAGAAGTGATTCGAGTCTGCAAGTCAAATGTGATTTGAGGTGACAATTGCAGGAGGTCTAGGTGAGTTACCCATCACCCATAGTTGCGCGCCCTCTACAAAAAAAAGAACAACAAAATTATTGGAACCGTACAGAGTGACAGACAGACACAGGAACGAAACTACAAGGGTTTCTTTTTTTGGGGTTTTACCAACGAAACCCTAAAAATACACTTTTAAGTTCAAAATAAATAAGGAAGTAAAAATAAATATCCTTCATACAATTAAAAATTAATGGCGGTAATTTTAACTGTAATTGAAAAAAAAATTACAATTAATAAACACCATCCTTCAAGATTTATTAACTTTAACCCAAAATGGGAATAATTTAAATGAAAATATCCCAAAAACAACTGAAATTCAGACAAAGGTATTGCCGCGGGCCTTGAAAAAACATTATAAACTTAAACAAAATGTAAAACTAAAGTTTACAGTTTGATTAATTTTGAATTATTTCAGAGGAAACTGAGTCCCTAACTCAGTTAGAAAACAGAGTGGATTAATAGAGGCTAGAAAATTTTAATAATCATTCGGACTTTTTGAGAAGTTTCTAACAAGCAAAATTTGAGCTGAGAATTCACAATATTCATTATGTTTTAAAAGTTATTCATCTTTTTCTAACTTGAAACTGTTTTAAACAATATTTTAGAGGGTTCTTTATTGTTTTAGATTTCAGTTGTGCAAAGTTAAGAGAGAATAAAATTGATATTTATATTTAAGTTGTCGTTTTGCTGAACAACAGTTATAATAAGAGAATAATGACTGCCCTTTTAATTATTAAAATAATATACTTATAATGGCAAAGCGTCATTGTTTAGTAAACATTTACGCTAAACATTATTGGTCTTGAGATTCACCAGTGAGTCATTAAATAATTATCTAAAGACAAATTAAATATTAGATCCTACAATTCATCTTATTAGTAAATTTGAAAATAAATAAATAAATAATAAGTAAATTTATTTTATTGAAACTTTGTTTATTTTGCTTCCGAGCTTACCCAAGATAACGGAAGCTATGT
>KZ652151.1:141929-157878 GCA_001010745.2 Gerris buenoi
AAATTCAATTTTTAAGTTTTTGGTAGTACTCATACTACGGAACGTTTAAATTTTAATTTAAATCAAATTATAATTACTATTTACAAAGGGAGACAGTCAGAGAAAAAATTTTAATGACTCCAAAAATGAATATTTAATCATACAAATAAAAAAAAACTACAACCAATCAAATAATACATTTTAATTTGTGTGTCGCATCACGAGGATATATTTTGTATCCTCGTTTTTATACGATCAACACATTCATTAAAGGTATGTTTTCCTAGGAGTGACTCCACCGATACACACTGAGCGACTAGTTTGTTAAAATCACTACGTAAAAATTTACGTAGTGAGGTTTTAAACTCGCCAATTTAGAGTAAATTGGCTTAGATGAAACAACATCGTGAAATGAAATTCCCTCTGAACTGATTGGATATTCATGACATTCTTCAAAATTGAAAGCCAAATGTGGTGAATTAAAAATGTTCCCAAAAACATTTCAACATCTAACCTCAAATAATTTTAAATCAGTTGCACGAAATACACATCTCATTGGTAGTTTTCAAAATTTAATCCACTCTATTTTTGGAAAAGACGCATTATATCGTGGTCACAGAATAATTTTCTTTTTCATAAATAAGCAAGAATAAATCTTTTCTTGAAGCTCATCATTAAATTTACGAAAGTACAGAGCAGTTTACATCTACTTTTAATTAATTACTGATGCAGCTAAAAGCTGCAAGAGTCGCTGGAGACGCGTTGAGAAAAATACTTCCATAATTTGGTTCAGCGATAGCCTCTGAGCTGCTTTCCCTCTGCGTTTATTACTGGAGTCGCGTCTATAAATCACATAAAACCATCAATTATTTAATTAATTTAATTAATTAATTAATTAATTTAATTTTAATTATTAGTGATGATAACTTGATTTAGTAGTTGAGTTAAATATTTTTTCAACTGTTCAAGTGAGGTATAAAGCTTCGTTTGTAGTGATATATTAGAAGATTGTTGCCTTGTATTCATCTGAGAGAATTCTTCACTTTGCTTGAGTTTGTTCAATGAACCACGTGGTCTTTAGTTTATATCCCAACCCTTTCCTAATATAAATATGTACGTAGCTATTTAATTAGCAAAATAAACTGTTATGTAATGTGTAAACCTAACGGGACTGGAAAAATCTTCATTTCCCTTAACAATTAATTCTTACTCATCACTTTTCCATTTGAACTTTTTTTAAGGGTAGGTTTAAATTATTTTATAATTGCTTTTATATAAAGAATAAATAAGTATAACAAAATACACGTGGGGAAATTTGATGTATGAATATATATATATATACTATATATATTTTTTTTATTATATAGTCGCCGAGAATAAGATGAATTGGAAAGTATTGAATTACGAACTGAACATGAGAAGATTGGATGTAAAATAAATAATATTCTACTCTCACTGGGGATAGAAAAGTCTTCATAAAGTGATTATTAAGAGAGCAAAAAAAGTATTATTTTCATTTTTCATTCCAACTTTACGAAAAACCCGTGGAGGAAAGTAAAAATTACGTATATGTATATATACCAAGTGTTTCATTAACTATATGAGAAGGAGGGAGAAGTATGATTAATTTGTACTGGCTACGTATATGGAAAAGAGAAAAATAATGTCTCACATGTAATAAAAAAACTGAAAAAAATAAAACCACTCGGTCCAATGTGGCAACTCAGCTAGATAACATTTACTCGTATAAAAATACAGAAACAGAAGCAAGTGAATAAAAAAAAAGAAATGAACAAATGTTCACACAGTTGAAAAAGAGAAGGAGATAAACAAGGAAAAATAAAAAAAAAAAGAAAAATCAGGTCGAAATATAATTCAGTTAGAATTTTTTCGCTGAGGAAGGGGTAGAATAAAGGGGGCGTTAATCCAAAATACACAGCAGCCCTAAAGGGAAGACACATGGTTCCCAGACTTAATTTATTACACCCTAAAAAACTCAGAATAGGGGGTGCAAAGGAGGGCTTAGAATTTTTGCAGAAATAAGGGACACTGCCCCCTCCCTACTGAACCCTACTTGTGAAATGGAATAACAAGTAGCTATCACAAACCTTCCTCTCGCTTGTTCTCAGTTCATAGATTTTATTTCCCCTTTAGAAAGTTATTTTATTGTAAAGATAAACAACTGTTTCAGACTCAGTAGAAGCACCGATAGCTTTATCTCATATAATGGAATTGTATTCTTTTAAACTCAAACCATGTGTTTATATCATAAAATTTATTTTGATAAAGTGAATTATTTAAAATTTTAAATTCAATTATTAAGTTTTTGGTAGTACTCATACTACGGAACGTTTAAATTTTAATTTAAATCAAATTATAATTACTATTTACAAAGGGAGACAGTCACTCATACTACGGAACGTTTAAATTTTAATTTAAATCAAATTATAATTACTATTTACAAAGGGAGACAGTCAGAGAAAAAATTTTAATGACTCCAAAAATGAATATTTAATCATACAAATAAAAAAAAACTACAACCAATCAAATAATACATTTTAATTTGTGTGTCGCATCACGAGGATATATTTTGTATCCTCGTTTTTATACGATCAACACATTCACTAAAGGTATGTTTTCCTAGGAGTGACTCCACCGATACACACTGAGCGACTAGTTTGTTAAAATCACTACGTAAAAATTTACGTAGTGAGGTTTTAAACTCGCCAATTTAGAGTAAATTGGCTTAGATGAAACAACATCGTGAAATGAAATTCCCTCTGAACTGATTGGATATTCATGACATTCTTCAAAATTGAAAGCCAAATGTGGTGAATTAAAAATGTTCCCAAAAACATTTCAACATCTAACCTCAAATAATTTTAAATCAGTTGCACGAAATACACATCTCATTGGTAGTTTTCAAAATTTAATCCACTCTATTTTTGGAAAAGACGCATTATTTCGTGGTCACAGAATAATTTTCTTTTTCATAAATAAGCAAGAATAAATCTTTTCTTGAAGCTCATCATTAAATTTACGAAAGTACAGAGCAGTTTACATCTACTTTTAATTAATTACTGATGCAGCTAAAAGCTGCAAGAGTCGCTGGAGACGCGTTGAGAAAAATACTTCCATAATTTGGTTCAGCGATAGCCTCTGAGCTGCTTTCCCTCTGCGTCTATTACTGAAGTCGCGTCTATAAATCACATAAAACCATCAATTATTTAATTAATTTAATTTTAATTATTAGTGATGATAACTTGATTTAGTAGTTGAGTTAAATATTTTTTCAACTGTTCAAGTGAGGTATCGCTTCTTATGTTTTTTGAGGTCCTGAATCCAAATAATGAGCTACAGTGATTCGAATAATAATTTTATAATAATGATAATAGTAATAACAACAATTTCTGGTGGATTTCTTGTAAGCACAATAGCTCTCGAACGACATGACGTATCACAATGAAACTTGCACCGAAATATCAAGCTAGTTGAGATGAGGATCCCTATTAAAAATGGGATCTTTATGACGTCATTAACCCCTCCTGATGAGTCAGCAAAGATTAAAAATAATCCTACCGCGGGTTTTCACAAGCCGAGCAAATTTCCATTGTAAATTTGTAGTTCAAAGCCGTGTAGTTTTAAACTTCAATTGTGTTTGACTAAGCAATATTCTAAAAACCCTAATCCAACAAAAAAATCTTTTATATTTTCATAACTTAATAATACCAGCCCATAAAAACCAAGTTTTTATTATAAATCCTTTATATTTTTGCATTTTAGTTCTGAAGGGAAATATTGGTATTTATTCATTTCAATTTTAAATAAATAATTTAAAATTAATTAATTAGTAACATTTAATTAATTATTATATTTGTTACAATGATATTGTATCGGTAGAGAGTCGAAATGCCAAGATTTGGCAAGATTGGATAATTAATTGAATCTTTATTTATTGTATTACTTTTTTAAATTTAATTATCCCATTCATTTTGAAAAAGATATTTTTTTTTAATTAATTAAATTTAATTAATTAATGAAATTAATTAATACCAACCAACCAAATACACCAAACACCATAAACCACCAATTACCAACCAATACCAACCAATTAAATAATTAATTATTTTTTTATTTTATTTTTGATACTTAATTTTTTAATATTTATTTAATCCATTCATTTTTTAAAAAAAGAATTAATTAAATTGAAAAATTAATTTATTAATTAATTAATTAAATTTAATTAATTAATTAATTTGTTAAAATGTTTTTGTATTGGTAGAGAGTCTATGTGCCAAGTTTCAGTTCGATCGGATAAATAGAAGAGGGTTAACTAGCCTTCCAAAGATTTTATATACCAACCAATTAATTAATTAATTAATTATTTTTTTATTTTATTTTTAATACTTAATTTTTTAAAATTTATTTAATCCATTCATTTTTTAAAAAAAGAATTAATTAAATTGAAAAATTAATTAATTAATTAATTAATTAATTTTAATTAATTAATTAATTTGTTAAAATGTTTTTGTATTGGTAGAGAGTCTATGTGCCAAGTTTCAGCTCGATCGGATAAGTAGAAGAGGGTTAACTAGCCTTCCAAAAATGTTGACGCCAGGCACCCAGGCACCCACCCACTCCCCCAGGCACTCCCCCAGGCACCCAGGCACAAAAGTGAAGTTAATATAAAGGATTTAAAAATAACCCACAATGGTAGTAGTTATATAGGAACTACACAACATGGAACTACAAATTTCCAATGGAAATTCGCTCGGCGTGCGGAAACCCGCGGTAGGATTATTTTTTAATAAGGTTATTATATTTAAAATAGCAACAGCAACCTATGTTTATTTATAACTTGAAAATAACCTTCTTGTAGAAAAAAAAATGTAATCATAGTATCTGATCTAATATTTAAAAAAAAAAAAATAATAAAATAATCGTCTTGTTTCCAATAATATAGCTTGTTTACATAAATGTTATTTGACATTCAAGCGCATCTTGTATTTGCTTCTATAATCCTATGAACCCTCTTTAGCAATATTTAATGTATCTCATTAAAATATATTCCCTTTTTCTATTTCATTATAAGCTTTCTAATACGTTTTTTATCCCCTTTCAAGCTCACTCTTGTATTAATATAAATCTTTTCTCGTCCTTTCCAATTTTAATAATTTCAAAACCGTGATTTTTTTTCCTCCCCTCTCATATAGAAGTGGTTTGAAGACGGAGATCAAGGGAGAAAAAAAGTGTAATATCAAGTACCCTAAGTACATAATAAAGTGTGGGGGGAAAAATTAATTTGAAACTTTTGTAAAGGAATAATAAAAGTGTGTAATTATTCCCACTTCTTGAGGTTATATTAAAAAAAAATGGTTATATTACAGAGTTATTAAGTGAAATGTTGAATTCCTTCTAGCCCCCCCATGTTAATTTCAGTATACAACACTTCTAAATAAAGAGACTGAGAAATAAAATAAAGTTAAAAATCTTATAAAGCTTTAATCTCAAATTCGTTCTATCTCTCTCTTTTTCTTTTATAAATAATTCCTTAACTGGAGAACTCAAAGAGAAATTGAAATGATACTTGCGACTTAAATTATCAAGGATATTAATTTTATAAAACTAGAAAGTAAGAGTAATCTTCTTTCTTTTTAAATAAATAAATAAAAAAGATTTTCTTATCTTTTCTTTAGAGATGAAAAAGTATATTACAAAAAATTACAGAAAATATTAGTTTGTTTATTATTATTAGTGACTTATTAAGCCTTGTCCAGACTGTCGAACCGAACATAGGAAACAAGCCGAGCATTGGTTTCTGCGCATGCCCAGTCTAAAGTGCACCAGCACATCTCAGGCCGAGCATGCGTGAAAATCAGTGCTCGGCTCGTTTCCTTTGTACTTTTCGATAGTATGGACGAGATTTTAGGGGTGTTCGCGATCTTTAGTTTAACGTGCTAAACTGTGTTTCAAGTTAAGTTAGTTAAATGAGCCTTCATTTTTTTAAAATAATAAATAGTTATATCCATTTAACTTAACTCTTTGTAAGATAAATGAAGTTGATGAGTGAGATATGTTCAATGGTGTTAAGGTCATGGAGGTAGGAACATAGTTGAGACAAACATGTTTCTCTAATCTAAAAATTGTCACAATGGTGTATGTGCAAGCCACTGAAAAATGCCACCTACTTAACATTTAACTGATAACTCGTCTTCTGGTCAAAGTCGCTCACAATCTTCAATTTCTAACATTTAACTCGGTAAACAAAGACAAAATTCTATAAAATACACTCGTTGACTGTATTTACATAAACTGACAATGTCAACACAAGTTGACAGTTTCTTCCTCCTAGGTTAGATCGTACCAGCGATCATAGAATCTTAAACGAAAAGACTTCCAACTTCCCTCTTTATCTACCTGTGTTAGACTACTAGCGCTGCTGGAGAATTTGGCGTTTAATATTGTAACTAAATAATTTACACCATTCAAAAGATTTTGAGCTTCTTAATTCAAAGAAATAAATTAATAAATTAATTTGTCAGTTTACTAGATTCGAACCCGAGAACTTTCGCATTTGGAGCAATCGCGCATCCCATACGGCCGTATGGGCCACCAAGGCCCATATTTTTGTTTTGTTTATTTATAAACAATTGTTTAATTATAAACAAAATAGTACAAATGTCTGACAACCAGTATTTGTTTATATTTTAGAATTCGAGGAATGTCAAAAGATCATAAGTAGTTTACAATTTTAACCACCAAATTCTCGAGCAGCGCTAGTGGTCTTACACCTCTAGAATACTGGATACCCCTGGATCGTACTGTCCCCCTTACCTCCAGCGAATTTTATCAGCATGTTTTATTTTCTCTACTCCACCCTCTACTACAATATAAGATAGCCCTCCCGTTTTCTATTTTATTTTTCCATTCCAACTACGTATGGCATTCCAATGGTGACCATCTTCCTTTATTACTCACACTTCATCTCCCTCATGAAAAATCCATCTTTCTGCTTCCAAACTTTGTCTTGAATTGCTTCTCTCCTGTTTGGCTGAAGATTGTTAAATAATTTTAATAACCTCCGTTCTAATAACATTTTGAGTGGAGTATTCTCATTGCTTAAGAGGAACGCGGTTAATATGAGTTTTTCATCCTTGTTATCTCTTTTTCCACTTTAGCCAATCCATTAGTCCTGGAATGGTATGGTGTTGTAGTTACGTGGCATGTGTTACTGTCTCTGCAAAAGCCTTTAAATTCCTCTGATGTCAACTGAGGCTATTGTTAGTATTTTTTCAGGGATACCAAACCACTTCCTAAACTTGGTTATGGTTGCCACTGATGTTATAGGTTAAAGTCTTTATTTTTGCGACGTCTAGGACCAATAGGATCCCTCAAATTGATCATCAAAGTCTAAATGTAACCTTTTCCAAGGTCCTGTCCTTCTTCAATCCCATTCCTATTTTATTGACAAGCAACACACCTTATAAACAGCTTGAGTTTCCGGTGAAATCCGCGACAGGAAGGATTGGAAGTCCGACGTTTCGCTTCCTTTACTGAAAGCATCTTCAGTGTTGTGGTGCATCGTCATCGTGATGTTGACTCGAAGCAAACCCAAGATGAACACGAGTCTACCCACGGAAGCCTAAGCACTAAGTTAAGCAACACACCTGCTTACATAAGCTTCACTTCTTTACTTATCCCTAATCCCTGGCCAACAAACATAATATATCATGACAGAACCCGCACAGATGTAAACCTGGATGACCATTATGAAGGGCACCAAAACGTTGCTGTTGACACCACGACATTAAATTATATCATCACTGATTTTTATATAATTTTTGATGTTAGCATATGACAATCCTTACTAAACAATGAATACGTTGGTGAAAATTTTATTCAAATTGTTCCAGTGTTAGATTTAGAGACTAGCGTCTTCAACAAACACTCTTACCTCTTTAGAGTTCCGCCATTAACGGCACACGGTGCAGATCGGCTCTGTATATATTTGTAATTTTCAATGTGTAATAATCAATGAACTGAGTTGAAACTTAGCCCAATTGAAAACTATAAACTCATTATTATTTTAATCGAAGTTTATTATACATAATTTGTAGTGAGAATTGAATAATTCGTAAAAAACTTTCTCTATAAAAAAGCTGTTTTTTGCTATAAAAAAGATTTTGCAGAGTTCGGTTAGTACAGTTGGAAGTGGAAGGAAACGCGCATGCGCTCCAGTAGCTGGTCAGAAGAAGGGATTGGAAGGCGTGGTTAAAACCATAGACGTTCCACAAGTGTTTAAATGGTCAGCTGTCTACTTTCTTGTTTACTAATATTCTCGGTTATCAGTTATCGCAGTGTCTAAACAGTAAATAAATAATTTAATCTTCAACTGTCTGCATATAATATATCAAAACATCATAACAAAAACAAAAACAACGATTTTTTTTTCTTATTTATTTATTTATTTTTTTATATGATTGCTAACGGAAAGAATCTGTCTGCTTTTAAAAAGGGCATTGATCCTTACGAATCAATATTAGTCATAAACAAACTAGCCTTATTTATACTGACAGTAATCATAGTTCTCGACTAATGAACCTATGAAAAAGATTAGTAATTATTACAGGCCAAAAAGGTGCCGTAGCCCAACTTCGTATGAGACATCTTCTTGCACCAATAAAATAGCTTGTTTAGACGGAAACATGAGTACATTAGCATCTCAGCAAGAAACGGTTAATCAGGATGGAACAAAGTGGGCAGACGAAATAAAATATATGTTAGAAGCAATTAACTCAAAATTAAATGAAGTAGCTACAAAAGAGGATTTAAATGCAATAAATAATAAAATAGATGAAGCTATAGTGACCTCAGAGAGGTTGAGCAGTGATGTCATACTCTTAAAAAAGGAAAACTTTGAACTCAAAAAGAAGGTAGTGCTACTCGAAAATCGTTCGAGGCGAAACAATTTAATATTTCGTGGTATCCCTCGTGGAGATGATTATAGAAAATGCATTCTTGATATTTGTAACAATCTTTTGGGAATTCAAAACGAAATCACTTTAATCCGAGCATTCCCTATTGGAAAATACAATGCTGAATCAAGCGCAGTACTCGCTGAATTCGCCTCGTTCGCAGATGTAATAGCCATAATGTCTAATGTCAAAAGAGTAAAACACACTGGGTTGGTAATTCACGAAGACTTCGCCCCAGAAACTCGTGCAGAGCGTGCAAAATTACTTAGTGTGAGGAGAGAAGTCAAACTGAAAGCTCCGGATGTAAGAGTAAACTTAAAAATGGAAAAACTGCTCATTACCGGCCCTGACGGTCAAAAAGTTACATTTACGTGGTCCAAGGAAACAGGTCTTGAATTCGATGGGAAAAATGGTGAGGAAATGCTTAAAGCGATAACGGGCTGCGATAATCTGGTAGTACCCGTGTCTGAACCCATCAGTACCTCACACTGTAGTACGCCTGCGGTTAAAAAAAAATAGCGATGGAATTGAGCAAGACGGCCTCTCATCTCAGGACAAAAGAACGTCTCAACGTACAGGAAATGACAGTAAGGAATCAACTTCCTCTAAAAACCTCCGCAGCGGTCAAAAGAAGAATATTAAGTCCTCTTGATGGTACTCTTCGGACGAATCTCGGCCTTCTCATGAGTTGCCGAAAATTCGTCAGAAACAGCCGGTTAAAAAAGAAACAACGCTACACAACAATGCTCTACAACCCACCTTACAGCTTAAAATATTGGCGTATAACATACAAGGCCTAAAAGGTAAAAAAGCAGATACTTACTTCCTTAATTTTATAAAAAGCTATGATGTATTTTGCCTCAGTGAAACTTTTGTAATGTTACACGAGGTTCATCATTTTGAAAATTTATTTAATGATTTTGATCTGCGGTGGATTCCTGCTGAAAAAGAAGTTTATAAGCCCGGCCGAGCCAAGGGGGGTTGTTTAATCGCGGTTCATAAGAAAATGTCAAATTATGTAAAATTTCAAATATTGAATAGTAAAATAGTCGTAGAAATATTAATTGGTTTCAATAATAAAAAAATTTATTTGCTCCCTGTATATATTAATTGCAATAACTGGAACGATGATTTTAAAAGCGTTTGCGAATTGTTTGGTGAGAAAAACGTTAATGACTTGATGATTATAGGTGATTGTAACGTCAGAATAGCGGAGTTGCAAACGTTGCCTCAAAACTCTCTTTTAAGAAATATTGCGTCAAATAGGAAATCAAAAGATGTCAAATGTGATGGTGGAGGTAAAAAATTTGTTGAGTTCTGCGAAGACAATGATCTTTGTATTTTAAATGGCAGAACAAAAGGTGATGCATTTGGAGAAATGACGTTCCACGGACCTAGGGGTAGCTCTGTCATAGACTTATGCTGTGTGCCTTATCAGTGGTTATGTTTTGTTGAAGATTTCAGAGTTTTACACGAAATACACTCAGATCACATGCCTATAGAGTTAACGATCAACATATCAAACCCAGTATCGAACAATGATAAATTAATAAAACTTCTGCCAAAATTAAAATACACTGAACGAGATGTCAGTAATTACAAAAATAAATTAGAGAATATAGTTGATAAGAGCACTGTAGTGCTTACTGAGCCACAAGATTATGTCAACTCACTAATTAATATGATAAAAAGTGCAGCAGAAATGGGGTATAAACATAATGTAAGTAATAAAACCAGATCGTTTAAAGAACCCTGGTTTGACAATGTCTGCTACAAGTTGAGGCAAAGGTCGTTTAAACTATTAAGACTGTGTAGTAATAAAAAATCCCCTTTGATAAGACAGTTGTATATAAATGCAAATCGACAGTACAAACTAATTTGCTCCGACAAATATAAAATGTATTACGAAAATTTAATTTCAAGCTTAAAGAAAACAAATGATTCCAAAACATTTTGGTCCATAATCAATACTTTTCGGGGGGAAAAAAAGTATACTGCTCCAAATTGTAAACCAGAAGAGCTAGTGAATTATTTCAAGTCCCTGTTAAATCCATCTAGGCAAAATTGTAACATTGAATTCTGTGAACCTTACCTGAGAAACCCTGATCTTGATAGTAAAATCACTATGGCCGAAATTATTGAAATCTTAGCTAAATGTAAAGACAACAAAGCTCCTGGCAGGGACCGGGTGCCCTATGAATTCTTTAAAAATGCCCCGATGGTATTTCTAAATAAACTTTTAACCCTGTTCAACAGAATATTTGATGAAGGAGCGGTACCGCCCAGTTTTACTAAGGCTATTGTTTTTCCTCTTCACAAGAAAGGTGGAACAGATCTGGTAGAGAATTACCGCGGATTATCTTTTATAGATACCATGGCTAAGCTGTTCACAGGTATTTTGCAAAACAGGCTAGTGAAGTGGGTAGACGATAATAAGGTACTTCATGAATTCCAGACAGGTTTCAGAAAGGACTACTCCACTCTAGACAACTTGTTTTTGATAACAAATATCGTCAGATTGAAATGGAATCAAAACAAGTGTAATAAAAAAGTGTATGCTTTCTTTGTCGATTTTAAGGCGGCGTTTGATAGAATAAACAGGAAAGCTTTATTTTTCAAGTTGTCGAGATTGGGGGTGTCGACAAAATTTCTAAATATAATTAAGGCCTTATTTCATAACACAACTGCTGCCATCTGGACTAAGGAAGGCCTGACAGAAGAGTTTAGTTTGTCGACAGGAGTGAAACAAGGTTGTCTGATTAGCCCTCTGCTGTTCTGTCTTTTCCTTAATGACATCCAGGACGAGCTTGATGGTGGAATTAATATAGCCGGCACCAAGATCAAACTTCTTGCATACGCAGATGATATAGTACTTTTAGCGGACAACATTGTCACTCTGAGGAGAATGATAAAGAATTTAGAATGCTATTGTACTCAATGGAACCTGATGGTAAACTTAGACAAGTCTAAGATAATGGTGTTTAAACCTGGAGGAGGAAAACCTTCAAAAAATGAAAAATGGACATTTGACGGTCGACCTATCGAAATTGTCAAGGAATATAAATACTTAGGAATAACACTGACACCTACTTTAAATCTGAAAACTCATTTTGAAGAGACTCTTTCAAAGGCTAAACTCGCTTTGAATAGTGCAGGAAATGTGCTGTGGTCGAATAACAAGTTTGACTTCCTTACTAAATTGAAGCTGTTTCACGCAGTTTCTCGCTCGGTGATGTGCTACGGCGCCCAGGTGTGGGGATGGCAAAGCCTCGAAATTGTGGAGAAGCTTCAATACTTCTTTTTAAAGAAAATATTCTCTCTCCCACCTTATACTCCAAATTATTTTTTACTTTTGGAAACAGGCCTAAATAGCATGCACTTGTATACTTATCGCTTGCATGTGAAGTATATAGGTAAAGTACTGTCTATGGCCTCCTCACGATTACCGTCTAAAATTGCTAACGAAGTGATCCGGAAAAAAATCGGTTGGTACAGCAAGTGGCATGATCTCCTTGATTCACACAATTTAATCCCCGATACAAATGATAGTGTTGAAACTCAGTGGAATAAACTCTCATCTCTGTTATTGAAAGAGATGCAACTAAGCGAAGAAAAACAGTTCCGAATATCAGTAGAAAGCAGCACTAGGCACTCTGTCTACCGTTACCTGTCTTTTCCTCCCGCTGACAATTATTTCGACAGTCGACCTTTTCAAGGAATCAAGAAGATTATAAAACTCCGCTCAGATATGCTAAAGCTGAATCACAATTTCTGGAGTGAGGAGGAGTCAGGTTATTGTCCGGCGTGTGGCATCCAAGCTAAAGAAGACCTGTTTCATTTTCTAGCTGAGTGCTCTGCTCATGCTGAGATCAGAATAAAGTATTTTTCTAAACACCAACTCCCTGCACAGGATGCCCTAACTTTTTTAAATGGAGCAAACTGGCACGCACTAGAGCAGTATTCATTAAAAGCATACAAACACCGCCAAACCTTATTATTAATGTAATGTGTTCTTTGGTTGTTACTTTTTTCTTACTTTAATTTAATTTAATTTTGTTATCAACAATTATGTTAATTTTGTTATCAAGATTTAATATGTTTATTAATTTTGTGTTTTATTTATTTATTTATTCAGTTATTTATTGCTATTATTGTGTTAATGTGCATGTTGATGAGTGAATATATATAAGTCAATGTCTTTTTATGTATGTATGTATATGCATAAGTATTTAAGTATACATCTATAATATTATTGTAACTCACTCGTTAATTTTTAGAATTGTTAAGTAAATTAATATATTTTGTTTTTTATTAGTTTGTGATGATAATATATTTAAGGTGATATACGAATTAAAATAGTACAAACAAAAAGTAATCGTTTGAAAAAGCTGTTACGTATACATCCATCTCTGCTTGCATGCATACGGTTATATTTAATTTATAATTTATATTTTATACATATTAGTATAGTATTTATTGATACTTGTGGTAATGTTCAAGTACGATACTGTCATAATTAGAAGAATAACTGTAGTTTTTATAGTTAGCCAAATTATGTTTTTGTAAAGGTGGAACTCAGCCGACGGACTAGGTAGTCCAAGGTTTACAACGTTTTATTCTTATACTTATCTGTAAACATTTATAAGTATTTTTCTTAAATATGCGTTTCTTTCTTCTTCACTCTTACCTCTTTATATAATAGTTCAGAAGTGAATATAAGAATAATTGTAAATAAATGAAATATTTTTATTTATATTCGCCGATTAATGGGCTGAGGCGTCCTAAAGTGAAAGGTTTTATTCGGCGAGAGTTCCACACACCGGGGGACTAACAATAATTGTTCCATGATGCTGCATTAGCATTTTTCTTAATCACCATAAATAAATATAATACTCCAACCGATATAGAATAATTAATGATTGAATAAAATGTATTATATTACATTAATATAAAATTAAAAAGACCAAAACCTGTTTACCTTGAGCTCACCACGTAATATTTCTTACTTTTTACTTATCCTCACTTTCACCGAATGTACTTAGAAAAGGTTTTCTTTTGTAATGTTGTAAATAAAAACATTTTGATTTATAATAAATAGAGAACTAAATTAAACCAACGAATGTTGAACTAAACTAATATAAAATTAAAAATATAATAATTAAGTTTATGCTTGATAAGACGTATTATCACTCAATGCTATTGTAATAATAGTGCGATGAGAGTTCTCCGGTTAAGAGATTAAGACACAGCATCCAGAAGGATATGAAGTTCGACATTTTGTAAAACTTCATGAGTAAAAGAAAAAATAACAAGCCAACTACAAAAAAAGAGCATGTTTTATGTAGACGTACGAACCGTTGTTGATTAGATATGACATGACACGTCCTGCCATTGCGATAAGAACATGAAAAGTAGTCATGCGTGTGTCACGTGATATGATTTATGGTTCTAAAACCAGCCTGACATTACGAGAAGGGGAGAAGTAAGCAGGAGTAAATAGAACATTACTAGTATTAATGTGGAATGAACAGTGTATGTCTAAAAATATTAAGTTATAATATAGTTTACGAGCCGTTAAGCCCGTGGCAACGATCTTAATTTTATATTTATAAAAAAGTATGATTAGGTAAATTAATTTAGATAAGTTATTATATCTATTTGAAGACCAACAAATCAAAAGAAACATTTAATTTTTCTACGTTTATATTAGCTTGCTTTCTTGTTTGTTTATTTGTTTGTCCAGTACAAATCTTGCAATCAATTTTTAACTAACTTCCCGAGTAGCTTGNAAAAAAAAAAAAAACACATATTTTGATAATTTATTTTATGACATAATTTATAGATAAGTAGTTTTAGCAACATGATTTGTTATTGTCAAGCTAAATCAACTGCATTTATTCCAATAAAAATAAGTCTTCAAATAGATATAATAACTTATCTAAATTAATTTACATAATTTTACTTTTTTTCTAAATACAAAATTATGGTCTTTTCGTTGGCTTAACGGCTCGTAGAAAAATAAAACGAAAATATTAAAAATCCCCCTTTTGCTCCCGAACTTACCGAAGGTAACGAACTGTGATACATTTCCTTTCTCTAGAACGAACATTTCTTAGGTATTGTAGACAAAGAGAATGATTTGGTGCACAACTTTCATTGTGTTACAAGAACTATGCTTATACATTTTTATTACATTTTTAAAAAAAAAATAGAGTTAATGTTCATAATTGTTTGCCAACGAACTACTCCATATAATCGAGCCAAAAATGATTCATTTATGACTAAGTAATAAAATCAAATTTTACCTCAGAAATGCATAAAAGTGCTGTTCTGAGAGGCCATTTTTTCCTGGGGAGGGCCCCCGAACCCCCCGCCATATGCAGCCCCCAATAATTAACTGCTAACGACACCCATTACTTACAGTTAAGATATTGTACTGCAGTCCTGGAGGGTCCAGAGACCCTATCACTAATAGGATTATATTTATTATATACTTACAATATATGTGTAAAATAGAACTTATTATAATGATAAGACTTCGTAAGATCAATGCACAAATTATTAGTGTCAAGTCCTACAATGACGAATAAAAATAAGTTAAAAGAGGGGGCCCTGGGCCCTTATATAGGTCTAGCCGTGGGGCCCGCTACGGCTCTCGACGGGCCTGGTCTAATGTCAAAAGAGTAAAACACACTGGGTTGGTAATTCACGAAGACTTCGCCCCAGAAACTCGTGCAGAGCGTGCAAAATTACTTAGTGTGAGGAGAGAAGTCAAACTGAAAGCTCCGGATGTAAGAGTAAACTTAAAAATGGAAAAACTGCTCATTACCGGCCCTGACGGTCAAAAAGTTACATTTACGTGGTCCAAGGAAACAGGTCTTGAATTCGATGGGAAAAATGGTGAGGAAATGCTTAAAGCGATAACGGGCTGCGATAATCTGGTAGTACCCGTGTCTGAACCCATCAGTACCTCACACTGTAGTACGCCTGCGGTT
>KZ652151.1:161598-190344 GCA_001010745.2 Gerris buenoi
TAAAACCAGCCTGACATTACGAGAAGGGGAGAAGTAAGCAGGAGTAAATAGAACATTACTAGTATTAATGTGGAATGAACAGTGTATGTCTAAAAATATTAAGTTATAATATAGTTTACGAGCCGTTAAGCCCGTGGCAACGATCTTAATTTTATATTTATAAAAAAGTATGATTAGGTAAATTAATTTAGATAAGTTATTATATCTATTTGAAGACCAACAAATCAAAAGAAACATTTAATTTTTCTACGTTTATATTAGCTTGCTTTCTTGTTTGTTTATTTGTTTGTCCAGTACAAATCTTGCAATCAATTTTTAACTAACTTCCCGAGTAGCTGGACATTTGAAACTTTTAGAATAGCTCAGAACACGATGGTAATGTATTATTTTAATACTTTTAGCTATCTTTCAGCAAAATTTAATTAATTTTCAGCAAATTGTGCTGTGTGGAAAGTTAGTTCGGAAAAAATCCGCAAGTTATTTTATTTGTTTTGACATGTCCCATATTTACAATCTTCATTTTGACAGGTTTCAAATTTATGATTTATGACAGAAAATTTAAAAACGTAGCCTATATAAAAAGTTCTTTTTATCTGAAATTATTATTAGAATAAATGTGGTTGTTGCCGTCGTCAGGACACTATTCATTTATATAAATGATAATATAGTTCTAAGTATTTAAACGAGAATTCATTAGGGAATATTTTTGCTTTCACTCTGTACTTAATTCTACTTTCTCTTGTGGTATAATTTAGACTTAGCGTTATTAAGAAAGTTGAGATGAAAGATTTGTTTTTCTTAAACAATAAACTGTTTAATTAAACCCTATGAAAAGATTTATAAATTCTAGTGAAGCTACTTTAAAAATTTAGGTTTTCTAACTCATGTTAAGAGAAGAGTGGTGGACTTGACAATCCCTGATAGTATGCTAATGGTTTGTTAGGAAATGAATCGTGGTTATATTTTTGGGAATAGAATCCACATGTAGACAAGAGTTGAAAATCAGTGATCTTTCGTCTAGTTGATACAGCAGATGGATCTTAAGGAATTATAAAAGTACTTTAAATTTACATTATAAAAAAATAATCCATTTTGATAATTGATCCATTTTGGTTATGTACCATTTGGTCCGCTAGAAGCTTTTATACCAATTTATATAAAATTTAGAACTTCTACATCAAATATACAATGAATCAAGTAAAAACCATTCTACCTACTACTATATTTTAACTTTCTGGCACGATAGCTAAGTGCACCAACTTCATGTCGTTCATTAAAAGTTCTTTAATGAACGGTTGTACTATTATAAATTAATTTATTGTACTATAAATGAAAATCTATCAACCTCCTGTTAAAACTTAACTTCCTTGCATGATATTTAAAAGCCACACATTTTTCTTGTCGTTTTTAGCGTGATGGAAATTTCTTCTATCCCCCAGAAAAAACATCAATATAATTACCTTGAATTATAAATATATATAGTTACATTCAGTGTAATACTTGAAAAAACAAATGCTTCATTTATAAGAATTTATTCTACTTAAGGCAATAGATATTATGCTATTTTAAGATGTTAGTTATTTAAAGAAGAAAATTATCATTGAGTAAGCACTTCAGCGAAAGAAGTTCCTCGGCAAAGCTCAGTTATAATGTGGCCTGGAAAAACATATTAAACAACGAGAACATCCCATACTCCAAGAAATCAATAGTTTTCAACTCGGTAACTCGCGCAGTGCTCTGCTACGATGCCCAAATATGGGGTTACCGTCAGTATGACGTTGTTGAAACTGTCCAAAGAGTATTTTTTAAACGAATATTGGGGTTACCCCAACACACCCCTAATTATATATTGCTCATAGAGACCGGTCTGCTACCAGTATACTTGTACACTTTTAAACTACATGTAGATTTTATTTTATGATGTTTAGAACTACCAAAAAATAGATTACCCAATATTATGGCCAAGGAAATAATTAAGTGCAAAATATCCTGGTATAAAGAATAGCAAAAACTACTGGAGCTTTATGACATACAAAATAACTGGAACGATATACAACCGGCTAGCTGGAAACAAAATTTAACTATGCTGATACAAAAATTAAAAGAGAAAACTTGGATGACTGCATCAGTATGGCGAGAAGCTCGACAAGAGAGATATACAAAAGGCTTAATTATGATAGTACAAGCAGGGATTACTTTCAAGATAACAATAGCATTAGTTTTATAAGCAATATTCTTAAAGCCAGGGGAGAGCTATTAGATTTGAACAGTAAACCTTGGATTGAACAAAATAATAGAATGTGTGTTTTGTGTGATTCTGAGCAAATAGAGGATATGTTTCATTTTTTCAGTGCCTGTCCAGTGTACCGTCCAATCCGACTCAAATGGTTTGAAGAAGATATTTTAACAACCCAACAAATACTCTCTCTCTTAAATGGAGCTGACTTTTTAAGAGTCTACAGCTATATCTTATAAGCCAACAAACTAAGAAAATCTATTTTAAATTAAACATAAAATAAAAACAAATAAAATTTATATTATATTATATGTATATGTCTCTTTGTATGGTATATATGTATGCTCGCATTGAATGTTTATATGTATTACTTAAATATGAATATGTGATTATTTAAATTATTGTAATTATTTAAAAAATTGAACAGTTATTTATTATTTAATAATTCTAATTAATTTATTTATTATTTAATAATTCTATTACAAATTTTAATTAATTATTTTGAATTTCTATTTAACAATTTATTATTATTTAACAATTCTGTTATAAATGTAAAAAAATTATAAATAAGTAAGTCACAGTTTATAGATATTGTTAATTTAATAGAGAACCTCTAAAGAATAAAGATTACTGTATTGTATAATGTGATAAGCACGTACAGATAACGCATGCCTAATATTTATATTTATATTTAGGAATCTAGTGATAAACGTATGTTATTGATTTGCATGTTATTTATTTTCATTCATGATAGGTAGGTCAGATTAAAAATATTATTTAGAATTGTACGCCGCACTACTCCCAGCAGCCGACCCCAAGGTCATTGCTTTTAATGTTTTAGCTAGAAATTATTTGGTTATGCATGTTGTTTTGTTTTATTTCTGTTATTTTTTAAATTCTTGTTATGAGACTTCTGTCACATGTATTTATTTTATTGTATGTATAAATAAACATTTATTATTATTATTATTATTATTTAAAGAAGAAAAAAATGCCTCTCAAATATTTTTAAAAATAGAGTTGAAATAATTAATGAAATTATTATTTTGAATGCGAGTAGAAGAGATGCGAGGTGAATAGTAAGGTAAAGATCAAGCCTAAAGTATGTAACTGTAGTTGACAGAATTTTAATTTGAGTGGCGTTTTATTCAGGCGACGTAGTGGAGGGGAGTACGATCCCAGTCACTGGTGGGGGGATCACAGTGTCGTCACATCGTGTTCATCACACGAGTCTCTCGTGTTTTTAGCTCACAGAGTGAGGAGGCAAGTTGAAAAGTGTAATTTGAAGGTTTTAGGGTCGTGTCGGAGTATATTCAGCGCCCCCCCTCCAAGTAATGCTGTCTGGGGGTCCCCCCCTTGCTGTAAATTATCCTGTCATGTTCAATCTTCTAACTAATCAGCTAAACCAAAATTTTCATAGCTCGGGGGTAAAGTAATGGAGTGGGGGAGTAGGATATTAATGGTTTTGAAAGGGAATTTCGTTTGAGGTTGCCCCATGTGCGTATATGGTATGACCTTATCGTGTCATTCACTCCACCTACTTATTGTAATTGAATTCGTTTTCTTTGTACTTTTACCTATTTACAATAATGATTAACTTTGTAAACACAACTCTATAACCTTACTTAAGTGATGCTGTTAGGTATTATTGCGGATATAACTATGGCTACAAATTATTCAAAAAATATAATTGTCAAAAGAGTTTGATTATGGAGCCAGCGTGACCGAGGAGCTCTAGGCACTCGCCCAGCTATCAATGAATCAAGACAAATCAAGGTCATGAATCAATCCCTCGCCGTGATGCTCTGATTTATATGGATCAAAGAAAATAAAATGTTATTTATTTTTCTATGAGTCCAAAATTGAAAGCAATAGAAATTCAAAACCCATTTATATAAACTCTATGTGATCGTTTTATATACTAGTTCTATTAATTAGTATATCGTCCTAAGCTTTTTGACTAAACAGTCAACGTCACTGTTCTGAATCAATATGTTATGAATTTCATTCATTGTTTCTGACCAAATACTGATGACCACGTGTATAGAAACGTTGTTTGATATTTAACCTTCTTTTGCTTACCTTCATTATTTTAAATTTATATAAATCATATTTTTATTATTAATAAAGCTTAAACTTTATTTTATTTTTTTAAATCTTCCTTCGTCCAATTAAAAAAAGTATTTCGTATTAAACAAATATACGTTGAAAAAACATCCTCTTGTTATAAAGAATGATTTTAGATTTTAGCTCGCGGAAAAAAATAAAGGTTTGAAAAAAAAAAAAAAAAAAAAAAAAAAGAAAAATCAGGAATAAAAACTTTTATAAAACGATTCTATGACCAAGGATAAAAATTGATTAATCTATATCTGCACAGCATTAATAGTCATCCTGTCTCAACCTTTTTAAAATTTTCTTTTGATAGCAAAGTCTAAGCTGACAAACAAAATAATAATCTGGATTTGTTTTGAATACATTTTTTTGTGAAACACAGAGGGAAATGTTTTTATATATAATTTAAGGGGCTGCAACAAAACTTCCTGTTCTAAAATGTTCACCATTCATGCTGTAGATGTCGCTGCGAAGCGGGAGTGGTACCATTCGAGACTCGTGGTTTTAAAGTTTTGCTCCCCATAACCGGTCTGTCGCCATCATGTGTTGAAGCAGTGTGGAGCGGACGTTGAGGCCTAATTTTTGCACAGATGTTTTGTAATCGCAACCCAATGACGCTTCAATGATGCCCCGTTGGTCAATGTCCCGGACCGGAAATAAATTGACACATATCCATGTAACAGACATACAGCGAATGCGACGTAAAACTAGAGTCCCTAGGCTCCATTAGATCTCAAGAGAACCTTAAGACAGTTGAGAGCGCATACATGCGATTGTTCAGTGAGGCGAATTTTTCACGACCTTCGTTACCTTCGTTAAAAATTGGCGATTGTGCAGGAACTCTTCAAATTTAACTTCAATTCTGGGAGGAACGCGGGATGATTCCAAGTGGCCAGTCCGCCCCCCGATTTGGTCCATTGTAATTTTTTCTTATTGAAATTCCGCGTTTAAGTCAATTTTCCGAGGATCCTTCAACTCCTGAACGCCAACATCCGGGCAGAAATTGCCAAAATACCCTCTGCTATTCTGGTAAAGGCCATGACAAACGCTACTGAACCGATTTTGGCGAAATTCGGCATACATGCTTTGAAAAAATCATAACCCGAAGCGAAATTGAGAAATTAACTTTAGCTCCCAATTTAGGGGTGCTACCCCTCAAAAAGTATGAAAAAATATTATTTCTCTAAAACGGTTTCAACTATTTTTATTCAAAATTCTAAAATGTAGGCCATTAAAATATGAATCTTACGATATAAGCTGTTTTCCCGGGAACAATCTACCTTCTTAGAAAAAAAATAGCTTTAAACGCGGACGGAGAGTGGCCGCGTTTTATTCCCCCCTAAGGATAAGTTATTGTGGATGCGGATGTGAGAATTGCCTCCCCCATGTTTGCTCAATAGACCCTCATATCACTATATCATAACTATCGGACCTGATAAAGTCTATATCTTCAAATTTAAAACTTAAACCTTCAGGCTCAAATTGGGTTCGACTCCCAAGTTATAAAAAAATCAACCTGGTTTTAGCATTATACGCATCCAATAAAAATTGTAAATCATCCAATTTGAATGAATATTTTTTTCTTAGAAGAAAATTGTTAAAACATACTGCCGTCCTTCTGTTTAAAAAGTATTACAAAAATTTATTTAAAAAAAAAAAACCCTTGTTTTGTTATTTTTCAATTTCCATAAAATAAATTAAACTAAAAAAAAAAGTTACAAATTTTAAGAGACATTTTACAATTTAATTTATTTATTTTATATTATACTCTCGCCTTATAACACGCTTCAACATTTTCCTTTGTTTTTACGGTCAGTAGGCAAAACCAAGGACCCTTATATTTTCCTGCTTGTATCTATCTTATCTATGTCTATTGTCTATGTCCGTCTTTCGCCTAGCTACACTTTTTTACACTTTGAAATTTGGCATTATATGTGTATAGTGCCTACCCATATATTTTAAAAATATATAGCGACTTTAAAAAAATATTTTTCAAAAAAAGTAGGGTAAAAAAGGTTTTTTTTATTCTTTTTTTGACGCCGTGGGTCATGAAAGGGTACGTCGGCCGTTTACAAAAATATATAACTTTAGGTTATAAGCTTGCATAGGGCGAGTGTAGTTAAGTTAAAAGTGCCCCCCTCCCCCCTTTTATCTCCCTTATGTAAAATGCAAAAAATCTTTAAAAAAAAATCATACCCTAAGATGAAATCGAGAAATGGATTTTAGCTCCAAATTTGGGGACGCTACTCCCTCAAAAAATCTTTAAAAAAAAATTCCTGGACATTTTCCGGCCAAAATTAAACATACCACTTTATTAATAAACATTTTTAAACTCAAACTTTTATTCGTATTCTTCTTAGTAAACCCTTTTATTTGAACCCATATCATGGGCATGCTTAAAAATAGCTAGTCCGCCATCTTGGATTGTCCTTTATATTGCTTTTTGAATGACGTCACAGCTATAAAAATAAACGTGTATGCAAAATTTTAATTCAATAGGTTGAGGATAACTGCTTTAAAATTGAGTTGCAAGATTTGACTCGAACATACATACACTGCAAGTTAAATAAAAGCTTATAATATACTTTATCAGAAGTTTGTTTATGTGTTTTGAGAATATCAGACCCATAGGATAGATCACAGTTGGCTTTTTAGCATTTTAAAAAGCACCATCAATAGGGTACTACTTAAACAGTACTGTCTTTACGGACCCTTTCTGCTTACTAACACACATTTGACCTGTTTATTTTAGTACTGTGTTACCCAAGGACCCATTTGACCTGTTTATTTTAGTACTGTGTTACCCAAGGACCCATTTGACCTGTTTATTTTAGTACTGTGTTACCCAAGGACCCATTTGACCTGTTTATTTTAGTACTGTGTTACCCAAGGACCCATTTGACCTGTTTATTTTAGTACTGTGTTACCCAAGGACCCATTTGACCTGTTTATTTTAGTACTGTGTTACCCAAGGACCCATTTGACCTGTTTATTTTAGTACTGTGTTACCCAAGGACCCATTTGACCTGTTTATTTTAGTACTGTGTTACCCAAGGACCCATTTGACCTGTTTATTTTAGTACTGTGTTACCCAAGGACCCATTTGACCTGTTTATTTTAGTACTGTGTTACCCAAGGACCCATTTGACCTGTTTATTTTAGTACTGTGTTACCCAAGGACCCATTTGACCTGTTTATTTTAGTACTGTGTTACCCAAGGACCCATTTGACCTGTTTATTTTAGTACTGTGTTACCCAAGGACCCATTTGACCTGTTTATTTTAGTACTGTGTTACCCAAGGACCCATTTGACCTGTTTATTTTAGTACTGTGTTACCCAAGGACCCATTTGACCTGTTTATTTTAGTACTGTGTTACCCAAGGACCCATTTGACCTGTTTATTTTAGTACTGTGTTACCCAAGGACCCATTTGACCTGTTTATTTTAGTACTGTGTTACCCAAGGACCCATTTGACCTGTTTATTTTAGTACTGTGTTACCCAAGGACCCATTTGACCTGTTTATTTTAGTACTGTGTTACCCAAGGACCCATTTGACCTGTTTATTTTAGTACTGTGTTACCCAAGGACCCATTTGACCTGTTTATTTTAGTACTGTGTTACCCAAGGACCCATTTGACCTGTTTATTTTAGTACTGTGTTACCCAAGGACCCATTTGACCTGTTTATTTTAGTACTGTGTTACCCAAGGACCCATTTGACCTGTTTATTTTAGTACTGTGTTACCCAAGGACCCATTTGACCTGTTTATTTTAGTACTGTGTTACCCAAGGACCCATTTGACCTGTTTATTTTAGTACTGTGTTACCCAAGGACCCATTTGACCTGTTTATTTTAGTACTGTGTTACCCAAGGACCCATTTGACCTGTTTATTTTAGTACTGTGTTACCCAAGGACCCATTTGACCTGTTTATTTTAGTACTGTGTTACCCAAGGACCCATTTGACCTGTTTATTTTAGTACTGTGTTACCCAAGGACCCATTTGACCTGTTTATTTTAGTACTGTGTTACCCAAGGACCCATTTGACCTGTTTATTTTAGTACTGTGTTACCCAAGGACCCATTTGACCTGTTTATTTTAGTACTGTGTTACCCAAGGACCCATTTGACCTGTTTATTTTAGTACTGTGTTACCCAAGGACCCATTTGACCTGTTTATTTTAGTACTGTGTTACCCAAGGACCCATTTGACCTGTTTATTTTAGTACTNTGAAATAAAGAGAAACTAGATAAAGATAGAAAATAGGAAAACAAAGAGATCTTTTTGGTGAAAAGAAGAAAATAATAAAGAAAAAGCCTAGATATATACAAAGGTTAAAGTACTGTCTAGCTACTGTGTCGAAGTTAGTGCAATAAATAAAGGCAACACACCAGGCTTAATATAAAGTCCAACAGTTTCAGCTACTTTCCCGCCTTTCAAGCCAAAAGTTTTTCGCGCTACTTTATGACTTGAGAGAAAAGGAAAAAAACTAAAACAAGATCTTCAAGAGGTAGCTCCTTTCCTTAGTTTTCCATGCAAAATATCACGAGTTTAAAACTGGAAAAGATTTCAATTCCTCCAGCTCTTGTATATATGCCAAGTTTTATTTTTTTCCAGAGAAAAATATTTCATACATTCGTGTATTTGTGTATATCTTTCTTTTTATTATTTTCCTAAATCCAAAGATATTTGATTAAAAAAAATTGGAGTTAAGTTGCCAAGTTTGCATAAATTAAAAAAAAAATTACTGCAAGGCTAAAATGAAATTCCGATGTGATATTATGTTTAGATATTGTGATAATGAATTAAATGTTTTGTTGACTTATCTATGTTGTGATGTTTCAATCAATCAATCAGGTTTCATAAATCTATTACCTGAATTTACAGTAGTTGTTCAATTACTATAAACTCTATTGTGCTTTTTATATCTACTATGTAGTCCCTAAAACATGAATTAGTAATCGAATGAAGTTGTCTAAGAATACATTTTCATTTTGATAATAGACCTTTAATGTAAAACTATTACCTCCGAGATTATCTAAGGTTAACAGAAGCTATGTGATCGTTCTGAAGGACGAATTTTTTTTATGCCTCCAACTTCAAAATTCTTAGACATAAATCCATTTCCGTCATCAGGTAATATTGTTGGTTCTGTGTTTGTTTGTCGGTCTGTCTACCTGTCGCTCACTTTTTGCGAATCAACATATCTTAAAAATTATCTTCAAATAGTTTACTTTACTTCTTCAAACAGGGTTTTTAATTAAAAGGGTGATATTTAAAAAAAATCAAATTTTAAAGTTACATGAACATTAATTTTTTTTTATATATATCATTTATATAATCGACGACACACCTCGAAATGATTTATTGGCTAAGGCAACCACATTTATTCCAATAAAAATAAATGTTTGTTTTGCGTTATCGGTCTTCAAATCGATTTAATAACTTATCTAAATTAATGTACTTAATTTTACTTTTTTCTAAATATAAAATTAAGCCGTTGCTACGTGCCTAAGGGCTCGCGTAATTCAATAAAAGAAAGGAAAATTTTTGTTATGTGGTGATAAAAAAACTAGTATTATTATCCGATCAAATAGGGATTCATCGTACGGATTAATATTTATATATGAATTAGATATGTAGTCTAATTAAACAAGAAAGAAAACCATTTTTTTCATATCAGCCTAAATATTTAATGTTATCGATGTTGTGGGTATTAATAATTTATAATTTAAATCAAATTATAAATACTATTTACAAAGGGAGACAGTCAGAGAAAAATAGACTTCAGCGCCTGGATTTGAACCGCGGACCTCCCCCTCATTTCCAGTGTGCGGGTGCTCTAGCCAGTTAAGCTACACTAAAGAATAATTTCATCTGACAAATATCGATACCTAATAACTGGCTAGATGTTTAAATTAAAATTTAAACGTTCTGTAGTATGAATACTACCAAAAACTTAAAAATTGAATTAATAATTTATTTAAACTTGTATTTCTTCATTGATATTTTTACTAAATATGAGAATATTACCAAATCACAATTCCTTTTTTTCTTACATCCTTTTAGTAGTCTGTATTATTGGATTAGTACATATTTTAGTTGAATCACTTGCTTTGTATTATAGGCAATTAAATATAAAGCGTTAGTTAAAAAACGTGCTTAGAGCAATGTGGTTTAGAAAACGAGAGATAGGTCTAAAAGGCAAAGGTTTAGGTTTTGCAGCTGGACCTTAACACCAGACTTAGTCTAATATCCAGTTTCAAGTTGGAAGAAAGGGATAGATGAGTGTACTAGTTGATTTATTACAAGGGTGGCTTAGCAACAATATATATGTTAAGGAAGTTGGTCTCTCTTTGTATTCACACTTGATTCAGACAGGGTTCAACCCTAGAGAGAAACAGAGTTGCTCTTGTTAACAACTCGCTTGTTAGTTGAAATAGTTGAGTCGAGGCTTCAACTTTGGAATGTTTGTGGCCAAAACTTCTGAGAGGAAAAAATCCCTGTTAAGTGAAAATCGCCTTAATGGAAAAGGTTTTATCTAGACTTTACATACATCTAATATATTTGCCATAAATTAGAATTTATCTTTTCTTTTATATTTATTCCACTTTATATTTTTTGAAGTATGGGATATGTTTTTTTTTTTTTTCCGCAGATGACCGACTTTTTGCCGGCCGACAAAAAGTCGAATAGAAACAGGTGGAACCCCGCTCACGGCCGACAAAAAATTGGCCCGACTTTCGACTTTACCTGTTTTTATTTTGTCGGCCGACAAAAAGTCGGTCGTCTGCGGGGGCCTTTATAGTCAAGGAGATAGCGTGCAAAAAAAAAAAAATGTTAAAAAAACCTCGAGCTAGAATTTGTTGCACTACAAAAAATAGTTAATCTTATAGTGTCATATAAGCATATGCGGTCGGCTAAGTTCGTTTGCAGGACAGCTTGGCAATAGGCATTTGAAAGAAACAAACCAGTAGAGAGCGTCCATGTCACGTCAATTATAGTGAATAAAGTGATTTTCATGATTCTGAATACAAAATTAGTTTGTAGACAAAAAATCAAGTTAATCTTAGTTTGTTCCTTGATAGGTTAGTTAATAAAATTACTACAAATCAAAGTGGTCCCCTATCAAGGGGAGGACTAACATTGACTTGATTTTTGTTGAACACAAAATGCTAGCTTGATGTTGACACATTATTGCACGCTCCTGGACAATTACCGACTGCAACGGAGTCATCTAGATCAATAACCAATAAGACTTAAAGGAATCCACCAAGCTTCGTGTATTGCCAAACGACATAACATGGCCACCGATCGTAATAACGCAATAAATTGTCTGGACGTTGCAGAATACTAAAGATGGCTTGATATATCAATTATTTTGGCTCTAATAGGCCATAGCACACTGCACCTGTCACTAGGGTAAAGGAAGACAAAATCTATATTAAAATTGACAAATGGCAAAATAGTTCAAAGAAAATGATTGGTAGAATAAACAAAATGAAATAAAAGTAATATAAAAAATGTTGATCACGATTAAAGATGTTTTTTTGTACAGTGAATAGCAAAAAGTAAAATAAAACGTGTAAATGAAACGTAATAAAACGTGGGTTTCTCGTAAAAGGAAAATGGACGGTGATATAAAATATAGAATTTTTTCAGTAAAAATTGTTTTTTTTTCTTTTAAAATAAGCATGCCAAACAAGTTTTAACTTTATTAATAAAGAGGCAGAAGTATATTAATTTAAATTGGTATTTTAGGCATATAAATTGGTAAATACTGAACTAAAAAAAATGTTTGTGTTAATTTTACAATGTATTTTCCGTATCAATCAAATTATATACAATAAAATACAATACTTAGGTTATTTATACATATTTTACATATTCAATAAATATTTGGGGTAGGGTTCATTGAAAACGCGATCATTGAAAACGCAACTTTTGGTAAAACAATTGAAAAGGTATTAAATAAGGACAAAAATTATTTATGTGAGGCCCTTTCCCTTTTCTATTGTTGTGTTTAAAAGCCGAGCAAGTATTATTGCTAAGGAATGAGTGGTAATGAGACAATTGTTAGAATGCAAATTGAGTGTCCTTACCGGCTATATGAAAAGAGGGGGGAGAAGCGGAGGAAAATGGTATTAACATTTAAATTAGGCACGGGGCTGTGGAAGCGCTGCTCCAGCACCCTAGTAGGTAGCCCCTTGCTTCCTCCTACCCCCTTACTATGATTGGATTATAGAAACAGGACCCGCTTTTAACTCGCTTTGCTTCCAAGCCCTCGGCTTTACGCTTCGTGGAATTCTCAACCGTGTTCGACCTCTTATTGCATTGAGCTCCTTGATAAAACAAATAGATATTGTGAGAGCTGAATTGTGGATATAAAACTCTTAAATAAATAAATGAAAAATATATTCGCAAAAAGAGATTGAAATTAAATACAATCGGGGCTTTACTGTATAGAACGAGTAATTTTATCTTTAATTTCTCTTAAATTAAATTTAATTGATTAGAAACAAGGTAGATCTGAGAGCTTTAATTGAGGGTCACTTACAAGCCCCAGGTAGGAAATTGAAAAGTTCTCCTTTCTATTTAAGATTTTTATCAACATTTAACTAATTATATTTAAAATAATGCTAACTATTGTCACTTTGTCTCTGCAGTACAAAGTGGCCTTACCAAATGCGTTTTTTTCAAACCACATTTAATGCAAATGTGGTTATTGCATCAACCTAATCAAACAGAAGATGGTGAATGACGGACGATGAATCTACTGATCAAAATATTCACACAGATGAATAATCATTCAAACTAAAAATATGATCGGTTTATTGGAAAGTGATCAATATTTTCTACGTTTACTCAGTGAATTCAAAGAATAAGTTTCACAGAATCTCAGACGAAACAACTTTAACTTACTTGGTAGCTTCACCATAGCAAATCCCATTACACTAATGTACTCCTTAATTCAGTGTAATCATATTTGCCCAACTCTGTTTTTAAAATCACTATCGTAACAGGTTTTTTTTTTTAATGAAAAATGTAGATGTTAACGGTTCGATCAAACAGAAAGCAGACTGTCCGCCGTCCTTCATGGTCTGTTAGTCAAACAGAAAGCAGACTGTCCGCCGTCCTTCATGGTCTGTTAGTCAAACAGAAAGCAGACTGTCCGCCGTCCTTCATGGTCTGTTAGTCAAACAGAAAGCAGACTGTCCGCCGTCCTTCATGGTCTGTTAGTCAAACAGAAAGCAGACTGTCCGCCGTCCTTCATGGTCTGTTAGTCAAACAGAAAGCAGACTGTCCGCCGTCCTTCATGGTCTGTTAGTCAAACAGAAAGCAGACTGTCCGCCGTCCTTCATGGTCTGTTAGTCAAACAGAAAGCAGACTGTCCGCCGTCCTTCATGGTCTGTTAGTCAAACAGAAAGCAGACTGTCCGCCGTCCTTCATGGTCTGTTAGTCAAACAGAAAGCAGACTGTCCGCCGTCCTTCATGGTCTGTTAGTCAAACAGAAAGCAGACTGTCCGCCGTCCTTCATGGTCTGTTAGTCAAACAGAAAGCAGACTGTCCGCCGTCCTTCATGGTCTGTTAGTCAAACAGAAAGCAGACTGTCCGCCGTCCTTCATGGTCTGTTAGTCAAACAGAAAGCAGACTGTCCGCCGTCCTTCATGGTCTGTTAGTCAAACAGAAAGCAGACTGTCCGCCGTCCTTCATGGTCTGTTAGTCAAACAGAAAGCAGACTGTCCGCCGTCCTTCATGGTCTGTTAGTCAAACAGAAAGCAGACTGTCCGCCGTCCTTCATGGTCTGTTAGTCAAACAGAAAGCAGACTGTCCGCCGTCCTTCATGGTCTGTTAGTCAAACAGAAAGCAGACTGTCCGCCGTCCTTCATGGTCTGTTAGTCAAACAGAAAGCAGACTGTCCGCCGTCCTTCATGGTCTGTTAGTCAAACAGAAAGCAGACTGTCCGCCGTCCTTCATGGTCTGTTAGTCAAACAGAAAGCAGACTGTCCGCCGTCCTTCATGGTCTGTTAGTCAAACAGAAAGCAGACTGTCCTTTATTGATTGATATTGTTCTGGACATGCTAACAATAAAACAAAAATAAACACGAGTTGAAGAAATCACGCTGTTCCTTGTCTACTTTCTGTTTGACATTCCCTAGTCCGCGATGGATTGTCCCATGTCTGATTGACTACCCGGTCATGAAGGACACTTCGCTTTCTGTTTGACTACCGAGTCCACGACGGACGGTAGACAGTCTGCTTTGTTTTTAACCAAACTGTAACATCTAGATTTTTCACTGAAAAACCTACTTAGTGAAATTAATTTAGGTTCTAATTTAGTAAAAGTTAGATGTTACGATCGTGATTTTCAAAGCAGAGTTGGGCAAATATAATTGGACTGAATTAAGGAGGATATTAGTATAATAGGATTTGCTGTGGTGAAGCATCTAAAGTAAGTTTTGGTAGTTTCGTCTGAAATTCTGTGAAACTTATTCATTGAATTCACTGAATAAACATAGAAAATATGATCAGTTTGCAATAAACCGGTGATATTTTACTTTGAATCGATTATTTTAGTTTAATTTAATATAATTACTTAGGTCGACAAGTTAAATTAATATAGATTCGTTGCCAGTAAATTTAAATTTTTAATCTTTAAGTTTTGGTGAGTAATAGTTGTTTATTTATACGCGGAATTTATGTAATTAAAACTGTATATTCTTGGGTTATGTATGCTATTAACTAAGATGTGTTTTATCGTATGCAGTTAATTTAAGTATTACCTTATCTCTTCATAGTAACAATTTCAATTTTCTAAAGAAAACAGTTTTTACTGGAGACTACAAGTTGCAATTAAAGCATCAAGTCTAAAGCATTTTGTAACCTTTATGTAGAGTTTATAAAGACAAGAGGTTATAAGCAGTAAAAATGATCGAAATCGCTAAGAGGGAGTTCTCAAATACAGAAAATAAGGTAGAAAATTGTCTAGAGATTAGAGAACTGATGTGAGGGAAATCCAACGGACGAAGATAACTACCAATTTCTTTATAGAGATAAAAAGCAATTGGTTGGAGGTATCTTTTAGGATAGAGATAACGTAGTGGGGTTTTCTCTAAGATAATACTTCTCTAAGATAGGGATGCCTTCTATGGGCCGTTGTGATCTTCACGTTTCGATAAGTCCACTAATTGTGGGGTGGGAGTAATGGTCGGGTTCTTGTGCAGCGCATGTCTCTCAGGGGTTTTATCCCTTGCAAGCTGGTGGGAACCAGCCATAGCTATAATAGCCCCTCGGAAAACAGCTACCCATCAAGGTAATTACAGGCTCCCTTTCCCACCTGATATCTTCCCTCAGACGTTTTCTCAATCCTTGCCCATTACTTTTCCCTGAGGCACATTTTACAAAGTTGGACAAATCAGTCTATTGCGGCTTGTTCTTTCCCGTAAATTTGTCTCGTGTATCTGATTTATTGTTTAATAGGGTTTAAAATTGATGTACTAAATTAATTAATCCATTCTTGAAAGCAAAAATACTTTGATGTTGAAATACTTTGAATAAGAAATTAATTGTACTTTATCGAATCTCTAATAAACAGAAGACTGTAATTACGTTGGCTAAAATGAACTTTAAAATCAACATGTTTGAAAAGTTCAATCTTAATTTTTTTAACATGTATCTACGAGAGTAACTGATGAACAATAGATGCTTTATAGTTACTACTTATAACATAATTGTTTAACGATTAATATTTATGTAGAAATGACACTGCATCACAACATATGTCACATGATAGGCCTGAAGAAGCTAGTGTAGGCAAGTATAGGCGAAATACCGTAATTTTTAAATTATATTAATAAATATTAATATTTTNCCCGGGAGATGTATAGCTCCAAGTATCATGCACCTGAAAGTATATCCCTGTAGCAAAACATCTACCATTCACCTAAATTACCTATAACCCAACAACGATATAATACATAGTGTCATACTAGACTCAACCCTTACCAACATTTTACTCCATGGACGTTGTTTTTTCACTTTTAAAATATTTTAGGACTCAAAGTGCTACCTTTTTCTTCCATGAGCCTCTTTTATGTCATAGGCAAGGGTTCGTGACTAAAATCCCCGTATAATCTCTAGGAAAGGGATTTTTTTCAATCCTTGCCCATTACTTTTCCCTGAGGCACATTTTACAAAGTTGGACAAATCAGTCTATTGCGGCTTGTTCTTTCCCGTAAATTTGTCACTTGTATCTGATTTATTGCTTAATAGGGTTTGAAATTGATGTACTAAATTAATTAATCCATTCTTGAAAGCAAAAATACTTTGATGTTGAAAACGAATTTAATTGTAATTTATCTAATCTCTAACAAAACAGAAGACTGTTTTGTCAAAAATGAACTTTAAAATCAACATGTATGAAAAGTTCAATCTAAATTTTTTTAACATGTAGGTACGAGAGTAACTAATGAACAATAGATACGTGTTTTATAGTTGCTCTTTTAACGTAATTGTTTAACGATTAATATCTATATAGAAATAACACTGCATCACAACATATATGTCACATGAAAGGCCTGAAGTGAAGAAGCCAGTGTAGGCAGGTATAGGTGAAATACCGCAAACTTTTTAATTAATATTAAGAAATATTAATGTTTTAATCATCCTTAATGACCCATTGAAATAATAAATAATAAAATTAAGGAAGTTAACTAAAGAAAAAAAAATGTAGGTTCTTATTTTATCAAATATATTCGACTTTGGAGTAAAAAGGACCGTCCACATATATTTTACTTCCGCTTCCGAGCTTACTGAAGACAACAAAAGCTACGTGATCGATCTGAAGAACGAAAAATCCAAATCTGACGTTTTCTACCAAACATTTTTCCTGGAATTTGAGTTATATTTTTTATTTATCAGTGACAGTCGGTCTGTCGGTTTGTCGTTTAATCTAGTTGAATCTTGTGAACAATCGAAACAATTTTGTGAGATTTGAAATGTGGGGGAAAATTAAATAAATTTGACAGTTAAAAGTTGTAGAAGCATAAAATCATAAAAATATTTAAAAAAAAAAAAAAAAAAAAAAAAAAAAAATATAAAAAAAAAAAAAAAAAAAAAAAAAAAAAAAAAAATTGGACGCGAGTAACTATGTGCTTCATTAATTGACAGACTATTTTTATTATTGTTGGTCCACACCCTGACTTTCGCAAGATAACTAAAAGAACTTTGGTGCTACAAAAGAAAGAACTAACATTAGATACCTTAAATTAGAATATTTTTTATTTAGAAAATAAGTTAATTATATGACATTTGCTTACTTACTTACTTGCTTAATCTTAATTCTAGGGAATTAGGATAAGTTTCTTAAAGTCATAGTTATAATTTATCGTTTATCTTATTATTATTATTATTATTATTTATATCGTACCGTATCTTCGTGGAAAACCCGGCTTAAAGAGAGAAAGCGTCGAGGAGCCCCTCCACTGCAAGCTCGCCGCAAAAATGTCCCGGTGAGTGCGTTCTAGAAAGCAGACTGTCCGCCGTCCTTCATGGTCTGTTAGTCAAACAGAAAGCAGACTGTCCGCCGTCCTTCATGGTCTTTTAGTCAAACAGAAAGCGGACTGTCCTTCATTGATTGATCTTGTTCTAGACATGCTAACAATAAAACAAAATAAACACGAGTTGAAGAAATCACGCTGTTCCTTGTCTACTTTCTGTTTGACATTCCCTATTACGCGATGGATAGTCCCATCTCTATTGACTACCAGGTGAAGAAGGACACTTCACTTTCTGTCTGACTGCCGAGTCCACGACGGACGGTGGACACGTTTAAGATTTTTCATTAAAAAACTTACTTAGTGAAATTAATTAATTTAGGTTAAGTAAAAGTTAGATGGTTACGATCGTGATTTTCAAAATAGAGTTAGACAAATTTGATTGTACTGAATTAAGGAGGATATTAGTGTAATAGGATTTGCTGTGGTGAAGCTTCTAAAGTAAGTTTTAGTAGTTTCGTCTGAGATTCTGTAAAACTTATTCATTGAATTCACTGAATCAACATAGAAAATATAATCAATTNCCGTATCTTCGTGGAAAACCCGGCTTAAAGAGAGAAAGCGTCGAGGAGCCCCTCCACTGCAAGCTCGCCGCAAAAATGTCCCGGTGAGTGCGTTCTCATTTTAATTTTCATTTATTATTTTCTATATTTGTTTCAATCCCCTTGAGCCACCCGAAGTGGCGCATACAATATTTTACTCATATTCTCGCCACTTGTCAACATTAGGAACATGAATGTGTCCATTAATATATGATAACATCATTGTGTATTGTAGATCAGAAGTAAAGCAATCACTTGTATATTATAATAACGATAACTTGTATCTGAAAATTTTCATTGCATACTTACATCGGGGATCGTTCGAGTTTTCAACCCGGTGGATTTTTCCCAAGATAAATGGTTTCAAAGTGATACATGTTATCAGATTCTGGGTGTAGAAGGGCCCGACATAAAGCTTGATGATTCTACCATGATACCGTCTTTCCACCGGACAAAGAGAGGGCCCCTAATACGAGAAGCAGAGTGCTCCGGCAGAAAAGAATTTGGATGGAGGCTATGTGGGGGGCCCCTGGGAGAAAAGAGCTCCTGCTATTGAACGGGTAATGACTTGCGATAAAAGATGGAAGGGTGAAGCATTAAGCTTTCTACAGGTAAGAACTTCCTGGGAGATGTATAGCTCCAAGTATCATGCACCTGAAAGTATATCCCTGTAGCAAAACATCTACCATTCACCTAAATTACCTATAACCCAACAACGATATAATACATAGTGTCATACTAGACTCAACCCTTACCAACATTTTACTCCATGGACGTTGTTTTTTCACTTTTAAAATATTTTAGGACTCAAAGTGCTACCTTTTTCTTCCATGAACCTTTTTTATGTCGTAGGCAAGGGTTCGTGACTAAAATCCCCGTATAATCTCTAGGAAAGGGAATTTTTATAAAATATAATGAGATTTTCAAATTTTGTTATTAGATCCTTGTCTTTAGATTGCCTGCTTAGATGTTCCTTACTTTCTCTTGCTACCTTGAGGGCTCCAATTCAAGGCCTTATTTTTTTATGGAGTAGTTTCTCTCTCTCAGTGTGTGCTCGATCCAATAACTATTTTCCAAAAGTTAAAATATGAAGTTTTAGTGGAGGTCATCATGAAATATTGAAAGAATATTCTCGTAAAAACCTTTTTACGTGGAGAGACTTTTCTTTCAAAAATGTCTCCAATATTACATTATGCGTCAAGTGCGGAAAGTAGCATTGAGTTTGTACCCGAGCGACAGCGAGGGTAGTAAAACCACACGAGCAATGCAAAATGCCGTTTTTGCACGAGTACTCTCTACTTTAACTACGATTGTTGGATTTTAATAATAAATAGAGGAAAAGGTTCATTTCCTGTATGTAAGTTCGTATTTCTCTTTAGATAAAGATGACATTAATTCATTAGTTGTATTTTGTGCCGAATTAATTATTTCGGGAGGCGTATTTATTTCATCATTTTCGTCATAATAACTTAAATCACTCATTGTTTTTCCACTAAAAACTCGATATAAATAGTTACTTTAATTAAACAAACATCAAATTAGTTTTGTTAAATGTAGACAAACTCGCTAATCGTGCGTAAAGCTGAAGAATTCTTCTTTTTTTACCGCCCTAGGGTGGTAAAGAAGAGGAATTCTTCAGATTTATGAGACGCGCATGCGAATGAATTCTAGTACGTAAAGTATCACTTTCTACGCATCTAAACAGAGATATTTTTTATAAAAAGTTTATATTTCGTATCAATCGTAGATAAAAGTATTTTACTTTTTCCCAACTGTTTTCTTAATGAAGTCGATTATGTTACATAGTTGTTGCAGCATATCTGTAGTAATGAATAATTTGGTTATTCTGATATTCAATATACTTCTAATGCTCATTCATTTTTCATTTAGTTGTTCATTCATTGGAAATCGTTCACGAAACGTTTAAATAGTATGATAAAACACTTCCTCTAGTCCATATTACTCGATTAAATTGTAGTCTCTGCTTTAGTGTCAGCATTCTACTTATTAAACAAATTGATTCATAAGGTATTGTCTCTTTCCCACATTCAGTTTACAATAAGTAACAACATGTCCCCTTTAAACGTATCATACTTTTATCATTTACTATATTCAAATTCAACCATTAAGGCAAATCCCTCAGCGCTTCACCCAATCTTAGGGCAAGAAATATGTAATATATACAAAGTGTTTTATGTGATTATATAACTCTAAATAATTAGTGATACTCTTTAGACTCACTGAAATAAATTTTTAAAAATCTGACACTGGAATTCCAAGAATAGTATAAGTTATAAGCTACAAACTACCGGAGAATCCTTCTACATGGGAAGTATAAGCTAATTTCCTCCTGAAATTTAAACACTTTAGTGAAAAGCAACGACAACTCGTTTAAGGCAACATGAATGTTCGAGTAGTAGATTTGTGCTCGAACTTCTTCGGCTAACACCAAAACAAAATTGTGAACTGTAAATTATTAATAAAATTGAATCATAACTAATGAGGATAATCGTAGAGAGATTTTATATAAGATTTCTTAATGATTTATTAATATTCACAGAGGTGAATTGTAGTTACAATAAAAGAAAATCAATACTGATATGGGGATGGTCTTACAATATTAACAAGAACTTCGCTCCTATTTTATGCACTTTAAATGGTATAGAATCAGCTGCAAATCTTAAACACACACCAACAGTATTCAATAAGAAAGAAGGCACGGTTCCAAGAAGGGCATCCATTCATTCTGCCTCCCAAAAATAGTTAAAAAAAAAAAAAAAATGGCGTGGAAAATTAAATGATTTCCACAAGTTTTATGTATTTCTGTAATTATTTACTCTATATCTACCTCATTTTATACCTCACTAAACATTTTTTAAAAAAAAAAGTATTTTTCCCCCGTAACGTGAATTATCCGCCATTTTGGATTTGAACAGTTGATAATTTTGAGTTCGCTATATTTTTTCCTTGTACGAGTCAGAAAGATCTTTAATACTGCAAAGTTTCTCTTTTGAATCAAAAGTTATCGAAACCGTATAGAGTAACAGACACAAGAACGAAACTAAGGGTTTCTTTTTTTTGGTTTTTCTCAACAAAACCCTAATAAAAAGAAAGTGGCAGAATAACATCGAAAAAAACTGAATTGAATTTTGCATTTGTTTCTTAAAGGAAAGGAAAATAAAGCAATTGGAGTAAAATGGAAATCGATTTGATCAGAAAACTGAATATGCATGCTCTACATTCTAGATACCAAACATCTGTTGAACTTACGAAACATAAATATCATCAAAAACGAAATATAACATTCGCTATCACCAAATTTGTGATACCAACATCACTTGTTTACACATTTACACTAGTAGTGTGTGTCAACATAATTTTACAGAGAAGACATATCCCGATGTTTAATAGCAATTTACGTACCTAGAGCAGTAAGGGCTTTATGAGTGGCCGAGGGCGAAGTTTGAAAGCACGAGTGCGTAGCACAGCTGCGTTTAACGCCTGAGGCCTGTCATGTCGCTTACTGCTCGTGGTACGTACACTATTTAACACTCACCACATGTAAACTAATTACTAAACATGCAAACTATTTTGCCGTAATCTTCAAAACAATAAATGCATATTAAGGTTACATCAGTACCAAAACAAACCGCAGTTATAAAAATTGTTATTATATTATTACTAATTGAACAGCTGACGCTGAGAACTACTAGCGCTTCCTGTACGCCGCGGCCAGGAAGTGGCCGCTTCTCGAACTAGCAGCCTGTAATAATAAAGCATGCATTTTTACAGGCCCCAGGGCTGTAAAATATAAACTTTACCGTCCGCTCAGGATAAAATATAAACTTTACCGTCCGTTAGGAATGTTTACAAACGGTGGGCGATAAATATACTTATTCTAAAGGTAAAATATAAATATATTTTAGAGTTGCCGGCTGTGAGTTCGAATCCTAGATAGGTGAGACATGTTTCACACTGATGATCTCATCGTGTAGATAAGTAAAGTGGCCGGATAACCCCCGTCCTGTAATGATCTAGGCAGTTAAACGGGACTAAAACCAAAAAATAAAATTGGGCGGTGTCTCGTTCAAGACTATTGATATATCACACGTCGCAAGATAATGCCTCTACTTCAGTAATATACAGTTTTACCCACTCCATTGCAATATAGCTTTCACCACGGATTGCAATATGCACTACTTATCCATTTAAAATTAACAATCAATAATCTTTTAATTCAAATTCAAGTCTGTTTGGAAAAAGCCACATTGATCTTCTTTATTTCATAGCCAACAATTGGCATATTATGTCTCATAGCAAAATTGTGTTCTATAATGCTATGTTATATGTTATAGGTATTAAAACTAGCTGACATTGGCTCATAATGTTTAATAACAACATGGCGTTATATAACGCTATGTTTGAATAAATGCTAAATTACATTATCCCGTTATAAAACCACCGAATCGTTATAATGAAACTAAATAATCCTTGCTTCGTTACGTTTTTATCTTACCTTACATTTTATTAATGAATTTGGCTCTTTGCCAAGGTTTAATTTAAATTTACTTTTTCATCTCTATAATAAGTATTATAATTGGAGAACTACTAGACGGTTATAAATACCCTTTTTTTGTCGAGTATATTTAAAATCCCGGAAATAAATTTAAGGGTTTTTTTAAATCTAGATAATATTTAATTAACACGGTTGTTCTTTTTTACTTTCTTTCATATTTCTCCGACAACGTAATTAGTTATATTTTACAATTTCACCTCTTGTTATCACATTTACTTAGAGCTAAATGTCTTGAATGCAAAATTATCTTTTACATTTTATTTTACCAAGTTATTTTATATACCAACTCGTAATATATTGTTCACGTCTTTGTAATAAAACTTATTATCTTTCTTGCTTGAACATTTTAATAACTGTATTCCAAGAATAAAATTCTTTATATCCCAACTCAGACTCTGATATCTATCTATATATACGTATAAGTACCTAACTGAAGTTAATAATTATAAAAGTATCTGAAGCACCCGAAGTAACTTGGGTGTATCCATGAATCAAAAAATTGATGTAAAAGAAAAGCCGAAAAAGCAAAGAAATGAAAAAAGTAAATATCTTTTATATAATCGAGTAGTGTCCCGACGGCAACGGCGACGACTCACCTCTAAAAGATTTATAACGTTAAAAATTGCTGGAATTGAACCAGTGACCTCCTGTGCGTCAGGCGAAATCGCTACCTCGACGCCATTCCATTGTAATGAAACTCCATGCATAAAACTTATTATTTAAACAGTAAATATCTATTTAAATATGTATTTTAATTATAACTTTTTATTCCATATTTATTCTGCCCGTTGCCACGGGCATAACGGCTAGTATATATATAAAGTACCAGATCATTGAAAAATCAATCTGTATAAATTGAAAATTATTCTATCATAGTCTCTGTTGTTTGGACTGCTTACCTTTTCTTACCCAGTAGTTTGGACTGGTTACCTTCTCTAATCCTGTTGTTTGGACTGCTTACATTCTCGTACAGTTGTTTGGACTGCTTACCTTTTCTTACCCAGTAGTTTAGACTGGTTACCTTCTCTAACCCTGTTGTTTGGACTGCTTACATTCTCGTACAGTTGTTTGGACTGCTTACCTTTTCTTACCCAGTAGTTTAGACTGGTTACCTTCTCTAACCCTGTTGTTTGGACTGCTTACATTCTCGTACAGTTGTTTGGACTGCTTACCATTTCTTACCCAGTAGTTTAGACTGGTTACCTTCTCTAACCCTGTTGTTTGGTCTGCTTACATTCTTGTACAGTTGTTTGGACTGCTTACCTTTTCTTACCCAGTAGTTTAGACTGGTTACCTTCTCTAACCCTTTTGTTTGGTCTGCTTACATTCTCGTACAGTTGTTTGGACTGCTTACTCTCTCGTACCCAGTTGTTTGTTCTGCTTACCTTCTCTTACTCAGTTGCTTGGACTGCTTACCCTCTCGTACCCAGTTGTTTGTTCTGCTTACCTTCTCTTACTCAGTTGCTTGGACTGCTTACCCTCTCGTACCCAGTTGTTTGTTCTGCTTACCTTCTCTTACTCAGTTGCTTGGACTGCTTACCCTCTCGTACCCAGTTGTTTGTTCTGCTTACCTTCTCTTACTCAGTTGCTTGGACTGCTTACCCTCTCGTACCCAGTTGTTTGTTCTGCTTACCTTCTCTTACTCAGTTGCTTGGACTGCTTACCCTCTCGTACCCAGTTGTTTGTTCTGCTTACCTTCTCTTACTCAGTTGCTTGGACTGCTTACCCTCTCGTACCCAGTTGTTTGTTCTGCTTACCTTCTCTTACTCAGTTGCTTGGACTGCTTACCCTCTCGTACCCAGTTGTTTGTTCTGCTTACCTTCTCTTACTCAGTTGCTTGGACTGCTTACCCTCTCGTACCCAGTTGTTTGTTCTGCTTACCTTCTCTTACTCAGTTGCTTGGACTGCTTACCCTCTCGTACCCAGTTGTTTGTTCTGCTTACCTTCTCTTACTCATTTGCTTGGGCTGCTTACCCTCTCGTACCCAGTTGTTTGTTCTGCTTACCTTCTCTTACTCAGTTGCTTGGACTGCATACCTTCTCGTACCCAGTTTTTTAGACTGGTTACCTTCTCATTTACCAAATCATTTATCCTTGATGTGATCATGTGAATATTCTAATTTTTGTTATCCTAATATCATTATTTTTCATACCACTAAGAAATTGCCATAGTGATAATTTTTTGTGCCATTTATATGTATTTTTTTAAAAAATATTATATACTCATATTTCCTAAATGTAACTCTATTTTGACTTAGACTACTAGTTTTGTTTGCCGAATTTTGAGAATAAGGTTGCTCACAAATTCGTCACAGCAATATTTATATTTTCTTCTTATTAGATAAGAATGTGGCATCAATGAAAAATCAATCATCAGTAAATTCGTTGTTTAACATTTTCCAGTAATACATCATTAACTTCTTTGTGAGAAACTTCTTTACTTAAAATATTTTCAACTCCACCGACTTTTATCAAACCAAATTTAAAATAAATCTATTAATTCTTTGGTTTTTATGTTTTAGTTACATCCTTGGATATTCAAAAAGTTGAGGTAAAATATTTCGAAATTCTGTTTTGTCTAAAATCGAAGAATTCTTCAAAATTACATGACTTTGTAGGCGAATTGTATTGTAAAGTTATATAAACAATATACATTATACGTTTAATAACAGTGCTCTTAAAAAATATATATCCAGGTACCTCATTAAGTTATAATGTTATTAAAACATTGAACTAAATGGAAAAACATAAAGAAATAAGCTTTCATGCCTAAAACATCCTACTGATTTCTTTTATAAAAAGCTAAATAACTTTTTATGCATAACATAACTGTTATATGTTTGTAAATATTGTATTCTTATTTGATATATTAAATTCTCTTTTGACTTGGATCCTAAGTTGTGTTAGTCAAAACCTGTCAATTATATTGCAGTAAAAAATCTAAAAAAAAAATAATGTACAGTCTTTTTTTATCCATGCCATTTTATAATATAATGTCGTGCATATTATTTAATTATTATAATATAATTTTATGTAATTCTGTGAATTATTAAATTTCAGATATCATATAAACGATTTATTTTAATATAATATATCTACATATATTAATTCATTTTTAGGGTAATTAAAAATATGGAACACTTCATAAAAATAAATGATATAATATAATAAAACACATGGTTTGAGTTTAACAGAATACAATTCCATTATATGAGATAAAGCTATCGGTGCTTCTACTGAGTCTGAAACAGTTGTTTATCTTTACAATAAAATAACTTTCTAAAGGGGAAATAAAATCTATGAACTGAGAACAAGCGAGAGGAAGGTTTGTGATAGCTACTTGTTATTCCATTTCACAAGTAGGGTTCAGTAGGGAGGGGGCAGTGTCCCTTATTTCTGCAAAATTCTAAGCCCCCCTTTGCACCCCCTATTCTGAGTTTTTTAGGGTGTAATAAATTAAGTCTGGGAACCATGTGTCTTCCCTTTAGGGCTGCTGTGTATTTTGGATTAACGCCCCCTTTATTCTACCCCTTCCTCAGCGAAAAAATTCTAACTGAATTATATTTCGACCTGATTTTTCTTTTTTTTTTCATTTTTCCTTGTTTATCTCCTTCTCTTTTTCAACTGTGTGAACATTTGTTCATTTCTTTTTTTTATTCACTTGCTTCTGTTTCTGTATTTTTATACGAGTAAATGTTATCTAGCTGAGTTGCCACATTGGACCGAGTGGTTTTATTTTTTTCAGTTTTTTATTACATGTGAGACATTATTTTTCTCTTTTCCATATACGTAGCCAGTACAAATTAATCATACTTCTCCCTCCTTCTCATATAGTTAATGAAACAATTGGTATATATACATATACGTAATTTTTACTTTCCTCCACGGGTTTTTCGTAAAGTTGGAATGAAAAATGAAAATAATACTTTTTTTGTTCTCTTAATAATCACTTTATGAAGACTTTTCTATCCCCAGTGAGAGTAGAATATTATTTATTTTGCATCCAATCTTTTTTTGCCTCAATTCATAATTCGATACTTTTCACAGTAAATTTTATATTTTTTCACTTCTTCTATTCCCTAGTATTTTTTAAAATAAATGTCNTTGAAATATGCTAAAAATAATGTTTATTATATCATGACGGGCGAGTTGAAAAAAATGACGTCAGAGTGAAACGTAAACAATAACCAATGGCAGGGCTTGTTTTCTTGACGTTTGTGAGCGGGCTTTGAATAGTTACTAAAGCGTGGCCAACCTTCTCCAGCTTAAATGAAAAAAAAAGAGTGTTGTTTTGTTGGTCCCCTGGTCTAATGGACACAACCCCTCGGCGAAAGTTGGCTTCAGTCCCTTATCAGTAATTGCTTGTTGTTTTGATTCTATGCTCCTTCTATATATAGTATTATTCTATGTTTTTTTTTAATAAACAGGTTTTTTTAATACAAATATTTTCCCGGATAAAAGATAGTCACTGAGCCAGCTGAAGTAGCCTATGAGAAAAATATTTTAGTTTAAGAAGGGTAATAATTATGTACCTATTTTCTACCTGGAAAATAACATCGCTATAACTCAGGACCAGAGTCGTTCTTGAAGAACCCCATACCGTACGATGACTCTTGTGACCAAAAGAAAGCATTTCCGGAGTGGTCGCTCTAGTCAAATTATCTAAAGCTTTTACTTTTGACACTCAGATTGGCCAACCTAAACGATGAAAAACATAAAGCCACTAGGCCTGTCGAGTACAAATTAATCATACTTCTCCCTCCTTCTCATATAGTTAATGAAACAATTGGTATATATACATATACGTAATTTTTACTTTCCTCCACGGGTTTTTCGTAAAGTTGGAATGAAAAATGAAAATAATACTTTTTTTGTTCTCTTAATAATCACTTTATGAAGACTTTTCTATCCCCAGTGAGAGTAGAATATTATTTATTTTGCATCCAATCTTTTTTTGCCTCAATTCATAATTCGATACTTTTCACAGTAAATTTTATATTTTTTCACTTCTTCTATTCCCTAGTATTTTTTAAAATAAATGTCATGCATTCACCAAATTTTCCTATTCGTAAAAATGTAATATGACTTCTATTGTTTAAATCAGCTTTTATAATTAAAAAAATGTTATAAATGTGCTATATAGAACAATGGATATGTAATATTGAGAGTGAATTTAATAGGGAAAAAATTCTTGTTTATTCCAGTTCCTTTATCTCAAATACCTTTCATTTAAATATAAAACACCGGACTGTAATGCTATAACCCTATGTATACGCTGCATCACAAGCTACACAAATATATTTTTGTTTAATGTTAAAATGTGATTTATATCATGTTTCAACTCTTTTTGCTTTCTCTATTGGATTTTTATTTTATATATTTATTATTTTTAATATTTAACTTGGTTATTTTTTAATAACCACTTATACGTAGAAATACTATTATAATATTAAGATAGAGATATTAATTGCAGTCAAATTGAATATGTCAATGAAATGTTATTATGGTAAAGGTTTTTTTCTTAGAATAATACTATATATAGAAGGAGTGTCACTGATAACATTGAAAACAACTTTGATTATGATCCTTATCCGCGTTCTAAAAATTAATGTTTGTAATTTGTGACGTCATAACTCTAAAATTATTTGCCTTCGGTTTTATAATTTAATTTTTTATTTAATTATAATTATTGATAGTCAGTTTAGTTTATTGTAATATTTTT
>KZ652152.1:14915-27939 GCA_001010745.2 Gerris buenoi
TATATATATATATATATTTGGAATGAAGGAGTAGTAACGTATTTTTTTATTTAAAGGATGTTGTTAAGGGGACATAGAAACTACCCTACAAGGTGTGCTGGAAGGATATTGTTTGGCCTTTTTTTTATTTCATATGTATTAGTAGAGATTTACCTTCGTTAAAAGGAACCCTTTCGATGCTAACCACGTATTTTCAAAGCGATACATTTTTTTTTCTGCCAGGACTTCCTTTTTAATCCTGAACCTTTGTCCTTTTTCAAACTTATCCTTCAAAGGTAATATGGATCATTTCGTCCTTTTTTTCTAAACTTTTTATCCTTTGAGTACCTTTAAAAGAAAGTAGAAAAAGATTAAAAGAAAAAGAATTATTTGATGTATCAAAACGAAATTCAAGTATGTTGTTGAGGGTTTTTAAAGTAGCTCCAGCTTTTGTTTATTATCATTTTTAAACAATTTTCTTCACACACGAGTTTACTTATCTGAACTCATTGTTTCTCATATTTCTTTTTGTCAAACAAAAGCTTGAATATTAAAATTGTCTGTTAATTAATGTGGCGAATGGCTTCCTCAAGTGCTATTATTGGATGAATGGTCACACGAGCATAAAATAAAAGGGTCCATATTTTGATTCGACCTGATTTGACTCCCATCTAATTTTTATTTGGGCGAGTCTTTAGATAGTTTTTAAGATATCGTCGTTCGCAAAAAGTTGAGCGATAGATAGATACGTGACCAAATATGCTCAAGCTCATTGATGACTGAAATGGATTTCTGTCAAGGATATATTTAATTTGGAGCCGTCAAAGAATTTAGTTCTTAAAAAGCCACGTTTACAGAATCCAAGTATACTTAGACCGAGTCAGTTTTGATTCTACTTTGACGCTACTTGGATCGTGTAAACAGTGTAACAAAGTCAACTTGGACATCCAAGTTGAGTTGGATGGGCGCCATCAAAGTAGACTTTGATAAAACAAAAATGGCGCCCATCTGACAAATGATGATTACGGGCTGCCAAAAAATGACAGATGTGAGGTTGAACTGGGTTTAGTTTAACAGAAGGTGATATCACCACTGTTTGAAAACTTAATAAGTACAATTTAACTGGCAAGTTCTAAAGGGGAAAACATTCCACACAATCTATATTAACCTCTACTTTATAGTGTATCAAAATTCCACAAACACTTGGACCAAATGGATTTTATCAAAGTGACTTGGACCAAGTATTCTTGGATCGTGTAAACCAGGCTTTAGAACGATCATAATGCTTCCGTTGGCTTCGGTAAGATGGGAAGCAGTGAATCACTAATATATCCAGAATAACTACGTTTATAGCATACTGCAAAATTTAAAACTTAATTTGTGAATGCCACAATAGTAAGAGATCACTTTTAAGGAAGAAGTTGTTCATCATCGGAAGTTAGTTTAAGGCTTTATTAATTATTGTTTTTTTTATAATTTTATTGTTAGTTATACAGATCGAATTATTCTAGTTTTAACATGGATATATATTTAGGCTGAGGGAAAAAATAAATTTCCCTCACGCGAAAAACAACATGAAAAATTAGTAAGTACTAGGAAGTTAAGATGAAACAGGAGTTCGATTGGTTTTCTGTTTTTAGCACTATATTTCACAAATAGAAGCGCTGATGTATTTAGATATTGTACCAAAAAGTTAGAAGGTAACATAAGGTAGCTCCATTTTCTCTTATTAGTTCTCTATTTTGCCGATAGGAGCACAGAGTGCACTATGGCAAGCGTCATTGGAGGGGAGGTGTAAAGGTTGGTTAAACTATTAGATATTCTATGATTCAATTTTTTTCCATGAAGTGGAGAAAATTTCAGCGCTGCCTTATCTTTTATTTGATTTTTGGTTCAATAACAGAAACATCCACGAGTTTAAAACTTAAAAGCTTGTATTTAGTACCGCATTTTAAATTGAAACCTAAAACCTTGGGATATTGGGCAACATGTCATCTCTCGTGGACTTGTTTTCAGGCGGTGCTATAGGAATATTTTATGTAAATATTATCTCTTCTTTGCCATCTACAATAATTATTCAAGATCACTTCAGGAAGCAGCTTCATTAATTTGAGGAACGTACGATTGTCTTGTTTTTTAATCGTTTTAAAATCCACTGGCTGATGACTTTTAGGTTTCTGTACGACTTACGAAAAGAAACCTTTTATAACGGCTCTGTCTATCTGTCTGTCCGTTGGCATGTTTCAATTTAGGGTTAGGACATCGATGTTTTCGATACATCGCCATCGATCTTCTAACCCAACGAGCAAAAAAAAGTCGCTGGTTTCAAATAACTCCCTGGTCCTCGTTCCCTATATTCATTTTAGGCGGATGTTTTAGGAAAAACATCGATATTGTCCGATACATGGAAAGAAAGGTCAGCATCGATGTTTTTAAGTCCGATACATCGATATCGATGTCCCAACCTTATTTCACTTCATAAACTACTACAGCTAGGAACACGAAATTCCGCACACAGGTGCATCACGGCATTTGTGGCAACTGTACAATTTTTGGAGTTTTCAAACTTAATATGTATTTCCAAGATGGCGGGCGACTAAAATAAAAATGTTAGTCACCATGACATGTTATACATCAATTTAAAGGTCTTGAACTTAAAGTGTAGAAAAAGTGTTAGTCACCATACATAAATTAAAAGGTTTTGAAGTGTAGGAAAAAGAATATGCAACTACTAAAATTTCACACTTAATAATTTTAACTTAAACTTACAGAAACCGGCGATTATCGCCTCATGTATACTTAAGTGCAGCGCGCATTACTTGTTAACGACATGAAAAATTAGTAAGTACCAGGAAGTTAAGATACAACAGGAGTTCGATTGGTTTTCACTTTTTAGTACTATATTTCACCAATAGAAGCGCTAGGTTATGTTCTTGTTTGTTTCTCTTTCTTCTCATGTAGTATATAAGAAGAACGGTTATATGTTGCAATCGCATGTAACAACTTTCTTAGCAAAATCTATGCACTTTATATTGAGAACGATAATATTTTATTTTACCCCCTATATCATTCATATTCCCTTCATTTAGATTCTACTATTCTACAATTCATTGTTCATTGCTATAATCTAGAAAATACATCATCTTGAGAAACTAATGGTTAGAACTGGAGTGTGTTTGAAGGCGGTGAGTCTTACCCATGTACATCGATATATCAACCATGCCGTTTGGTATTTAGAAAGCACCCTTTAGCTCTTGCTATTACTCCCAAGAGTCTCCTAACGCGATCCTTTTACTCAACCGTCGACCATCCACCCCTTTTAATAAATCCCTCGTTTGAACCACTCAAGAAGGGATATTCATGCCCTTCTGTCGATTTTTTAAAAATTGCCCTGAGAAAATTTTCGGTCAACCTTTCTTCAAAACTAAAACCAAGCATTTGTTGGTTTTTATGTTTAATAATTAGGGGATTTCAGCGTGTTTGCACTTCTGTCGAACATAAAACTTTTTAATTCTAAAGAGAATGCGATTATTTCACCTTATTGGATCATAATACGACCATTCTTATTAATGACTAACATAGGTGGAACTAGGAGGAGAATCAAAAATCATAGGCAGTATCGAGTTCTTAAAAGTATCGAAATCGTATTCTAGACTATAGAATACGATGAAAGTGCATAAAAAGTACGTTTTCAGGAGCCTAATTAAAAAAAAAAAAAAAAAAAAAAAAGGCTGTATTAGGTACTATTCTTAGTTCGTATTTTAGTAAACAATCTTTGGACCACTTCCCTTCTCCTTGGGTAACACTAATTTCAGTCATATTTTGAGATTTATTATTAGTCATATAAAGATAAGTAATTTTTGACAAAATGATTAGTTTTTGACCATTTTTTTTTCTTTCTTTTTGGTAACAAAGATTTGACCCCTTCTACCCGATTTTGTCAAAAAAAAAGAATTGGGAAATGTCCTATTTAAGATTGTAAAATTAGTTGTTACCATGTAATATATTTTTTTTAAAACCCTCAAAAAAAATCATACGCTGAGGCCTGAGGCAAATACGAGAAATAAGAGATCGGGTACTATTCCCCGCCAAGGAGGAGATGCACAATGATAATATAATAAATGTTTTCACAAAAACTTGATAAATGGAAAAAACAGGACGAAGTAATTNCCCCTACAAAAACTAAAAATAACAAAAAAAAAAAATTATAGGCTGTGTCAAGTTCTTAAAAGTATCGAATAAGATGAAAGTGCACAAAAAACTGAATCAAATTAAAAAAAAAAAAAAAAAAAACTGAACCCCCATCTTTTCTGGGGGTTATTTCATATCTCCCAGACTCCCAGGCTTGTTCTCTAGTTCCGCCTATAATTGCAAATGTTGTAATTATCAATTTCTTGAAAATTTTTGAGATATAATTATTAGATATCGAGAGATTAAGGCACTAGAACTTGTAACCACATCTAGTTCAAATGCCTGAGAGTTGATAATTTTTTTTCGTTTTACACTGGTGATAACAATAACTAGCAGAAATCTCTTATTGGCTGACTTTACTTTCTCATACACTTAATATATATATACACTGCCCTCCCTGCCTTTGCACTGCCTGTGTCACAATATACTGAAATAGATTTTTTTGAAACCCGTACCCCTGAGTAATATGATTTTTTTGAAAAATCATATCCTGAGGCAAAATCGGGAATAAGAGATCGGGTACTATTCCCCGCCAAGGAGGAGATGCACAATGATAATAAATGTTTTCACAAAAACTTGACAAATAGAAAAAACTGGACGAAATAATTATAAAGTCATATATGAAGAAAGAAAGTAGAAAAAGATTAAAAGAAAAAGAATTATTTGATGTATCAAAACGAAATTCAAGTATGTTGTTGAGGGTTTTTTAAAGTAGCTTTTGTTCATTATCATTTTTAAACAATTTTCTTCACACACGAGTTTACTTTTCTGAACTCATTGTTTCTCATATTTCTTTTTGTCAAACAAAAGCTTGAATATTAAAATTGTCTGTTAATTAATGTGGCGAATGGCTTCCTCAAGTGCTATTATTGGATGAATGGTCACACGAGCATAAAATAAAAGGGTCCATATTTTGATTCGACCTGATTTGACTCCCATCTAATTTTTATTTGGGCGAGTCTTTAGATAGTTTTTAAGATATCGTCGTTCGCAAAAAGTTGAGCGATAGATAGATACGTGACCAAATATGCTCAAGCTCATTGATGACTGAAATGGATTTCTGTCAAGGATATATTTAATTTGGAGCCGTCAAAGAATTTAGTTCTTAAAAAGCCACGTTTACAGAATCCAAGTATACTTAGACCGAGTCAGTTTTGATTCTACTTTGACGCTACTTGGATCGTGTAAACAGTGTAACAAAGTCAACTTGGACATCCAAGTTGAGTTGGATGGGCGCCATCAAAGTAGACTTTGATAAAACAAAAATGGCGCCCATCTGACAAATGATGATTACGGGCTGCCAAAAAATGACAGATGTGAGGTTGAACTGGGTTTAGTTTAACAGAAGGTGATATCACCACTGTTTGAAAACTTAATAAGTACAATTTAACTGGCAAGTTCTAAAGGGGAAAACATTCCACACAATCTATATTAACCTCTACTTTATAGTGTATCAAAATTCCACAAACACTTGGACCAAATGGATTTTATCAAAGTGACTTGGACCAAGAATACTTGGATCGTGTAAACCAGGCTTTAGAACGATCATAATGCTTCCGTTGGCTTCGGTAAGATGGGAAGCAGTGAATCACTAATATATCCAGAATAACTACGTTTATAGCATACTGCAAAATTTAAAACTTAATTTGTGAATGCCACAATAGTAAGAGATCACTTTTAAGGAAGAAGTTGTTCATCATCGGAAGNTTCTTTCTTTTATGTTCCTAATTATTCATTGTTAAGGTAGATAAAAATAGCTCATGTTAATTTTAGAGAAAGAGCTCTTTGATAATAACCTTCTTGACTGTTCTTTATTTATAACCTACATTTCTTATCTCCTGGTGTTTTGCCAATTATAACATTGAATGTTTACTAAATCAAACATATTGCCATTAGACGAATTATAGGATCATCCTACATCTGCGTTTAGTATATCTTCGGATAATTTCTATTGTAATTCAATGTTTGTTTCTCCTTTCTTTACTCAAATGTTACTGAAAAATAATATGTTATAAATTGTATAATCATTAATATTGGTACTTACAACTTATAAACTGACTCGAAATTATTTACGTAACTTGTATAGATAAAGAGTACGGTCATTTGATTAGAATTAAAGAAATAATTGTACATAATACATCTTTCTTTAATCCTAAATAACAATTTAATCCTCAAAGATTACTATATTATATTAAACTAGCCGTTGGGCCCGCGGTAACGGGCAGAATAATAAATATGGTTGAGAAAAAGAGCTGAGAGATAATTAGTTATAATTAACATAGATACATATTTAAAGAGATATTTATTGTTTAAATAGTAAGTTTTATGAAGTTATAATTAAAATTAAAACATTTAAATAGGAAGTTTTGTGCTCCGATATTCGTAATATAGGTATGGCGCAATTGGTTAAGTATCTGACTTTCACCCAGGAGCCCTGGGTTCGATCTCAGCTTATGGCGCATCAATTTTTAACGTTATAAATCATTTAGAGGTGCGTTGTCGTCGTCGGGACACTACTCGATTATATAAAAGATAATTTATCTTCTAGTATTCAACAGTTAACATACTATATTTATCCTAATATTATATTTCGTGAGCCCTCAGGGCTTATCCTATAATAGAAAATGATGTATTGATTATTATTAATTGTGTGAAAGCTTTAAAGAAATAACTATCTGGTGTAGATGGGATCTCAAATTTTCATCATTATTTGATATGTCAATTTGACCTTTCATCCAACACACATGTGTAACAGCTAAGTTGTAGCTAAGTATACAGTAAGTTTGTGCGAAGTTCAATCCTCTGTGATAAAATAATAAAACAATCGGTTCGAGACAACTCAGATAAACTTTCTTATATGCAAGTGCTGTGTGTTTTCCATTTATTAGTTTTCGATGGTATCTATTATGATAAATTTCATAAAAATAACTTTGCCTTGGCAAGGAATCGAACCCGGCCTTTTTCCGTCCACTTTTAAAGCTATTTTCTCAGAAACTTGATTTTCCCCGGGAGTTAGAGTCGAATTTATATGGACTATATTTTAAATGTTTTTAATCGCAAAATCGTCGGAACCGTTTTCGAGAAATAATTTTTTTCAGGGTTTATCAAAGTTTTTAGAGGCTGGTGCCCCAAAATTTAATTTCTTGTCACCTAGGGGTATGATTTTTTTCTAAATATTTATGCCAAATTTCGTCAAAATCGGCATTGTATAGATTTGGCTCTACGCTTCTGCACAATCAACAGATGACAGACAGACAAAAAGCCACTTCTTGCCACTTTAATCTAATTTTTTACGCCATCACAATACTTTCTCTTTATATGAGGAAGAAAAAAGAACTTTGTGCACATGTGGAAGAGAACCCAATAAGTGTTAAATATTAAAAACTTATAAGGGACCTATAATAGACTAATTATGACCTACACTATTTATATAATGAGAAACCTAAGAGACTAAAAAAGGACCACCCTCTTTGAGAACATATTCGATATAATTAAGAAATGATTTGTAGTAATCAAAACTTTATTTGATGGATGGTGAGGTGTAAGAAGCTGTAAACTAAGCCATTATTTCATCTGTTGAGAGAGGAATTGTTCATTTGTTATATTTATTTTATTTATATCACTTTTTACCATGTGAATTTGTATTTTATCACTACTTGACTTGAATTTTAAATTTTAAAACTTATAATCTTTCAACTAAAACTAAAGACGCCCTCCCACGGAGGAAGATGTATGACACTTGATGTGACCATAAAATTAAATAAATTGACTGAAGATGACTCTTCAAAGAGTCGAAACGTCTCAACAGATGAAATAATGGCTTAGTTTACAGCTTCTTACACCTCACCATCCATCAAATAAAGTTTTGATTATATAAGAAAATAGGGTGTACACTTAAATTAATATTAATTTAACTCATTGAAATGATTAAGGTAAAATCAAAGCTATTAATTCTTCTTTTCGGATATATATTATTCTTTTTTTTAAAAAAAGACAGTTTAAATATTAAATGTTAATGGCTGTGAATTGATATAAATATCCCAGTTCTATTTTCAAATCGAACTGTCAAAATGTCATCATCACTGGAAAATGGCTTTCTATTAAAAAATCCTCGTAACTAAATAAACCATCCGTTGACTTTTCCAAACTAAATTCTCGAAGGAATTTGTTGGAGTATCGTTGAGGGACAAAATGCTCCAGATCTGGCATTTATCTTGTGGGTTTAGCATATATATACCAGATAGGCCATATGATGAGGGTGGAGGGTGGTTCGATGCGGAAGGCCTTTTCTCTCCCGCATTTTATGGACGTCCCAGATCCCCCCACGATATGGTAATTTGGCATCATTACTGCACCCTAGAGACATTCCCTCCCGTTATCCCATTTTTCCCCATTTCATCCCCCCCCCTACAGCACCCTAGTTCCCCCCACTCCAAATATCAAGTTATACTCCTCTTTTTAAAAAAAAGTATTTGTATAAGTGACTTCCTTTTTTGTTTTAATTTTTTTTTTTTTACAAACGAATAAGAGTTTTTTTTTTAGTCTTACATGTATTAACCTTTATCTACATAAAAGTTCATCAGATAATGTATTTTTAAATTTACATTTTTATTTCAGATTATAAAATCCTTAAAAAACAATGGTAATTTTATTTATTTGTTTTAAAACCCTTACTAAGAATCGTTTACACTCATTTATGGATTATCGTTTTTATATATTTTTTTACAATGAATTATTCACTTGAGGTTTTCAACTGAGGGTGCACTCACCCTAAAAAGTGCGTGACTAATCTAGTTAAGGGGCGCAACAAGCCAGTCATTAGAAAAATTACTTTGAAGAATTTTTTAGTTTTCCTTCTTTTGTTACAAAAAGTTAAAGCTATTGATCTGGTTATGTCCGTCTTTTTTATCTACGTTCACAAAAGAAATGATATAAATTGATAATTATCTAAATCTATATTTACAATAATAGTCTTAATACATATATCAATTATTTAAATTTATAACGGAACTACAAGTAGTTAAGACAGCAATATGAAATCAATTTCTTACCAAGTTACCATGATACAATTACCTTTTATTAATAAACAGCTTTGTTTTCCGGTGAAACAGCTTAGATCCGCGTCACGAAAAAGTTGAAGTCCGACGTTTCGCTTCCACTACTGGAAGCATCTTCAGGGGTGTGATGCATGTTTACTTGAAGCCTCAACAATACATAGTGACGGCTGGAGTGAATTATATTTATAGTTGCTTTCTGGAACGTAGATTATACCTAGATTTCCCGGGGGTTCCTTGATTCAGGTTTATCCTTTGTCGGGATGACGCATTCGGGCAGGTTTCATGCTGTTGCTTCAAGTAAGCATCACGATTCACTACCACACCTCTGAAGATGTTTCCAGTAGTGGAAGCGAAACGTCGTACTTCACCGAAAAACCATGCTGTTTTATTACGAGTCTTACGGAATCCTACGCACCACCTTTTATTAGTTTTATTCGGTTTTAATGACTTCTAATATGTATTATTTATTTTATATATCTATATTTTACGACTCAAAATTAATCTATTTTATATAAATATAAAATATATTCTCTGAATATCGCTTTACTTGTTAAATAGTCTGCGAATTAATGTGTCTCATAGTAAATTTCCTCGCTTTCTATCGTGTACTTCAATAAAGTATCCATCATTGTTGTTTCAAAATTTCAAGAGATGTTATAATAATCTTCTTAAGCTTGAAAAGTGTGTGATTATGAAGTTGCGAAATTCACTATCAAAGTCTGTAACGAATGCATTGTAATCATTCAATTCAGATGAACTTATTTTTTAAGTGTCTCCTTATTCAAATTTTTCTGACCCTATCATTCACATTAAAATCAAACGAGTATTTTTTAAAATATGTTTTCAAAAAAATGTTGAACAGCCAGACATACACCGGACCGAAAATGTTCTTTAATGTCTGAAACGGATTTCTATCTTGGAATTCGAAGACGTAACAAATGTTCGTACTCCAGATCTATCACGAGGTTTTCAGTCCTTCGTTAAGCTCGGAGGATAAATTAAATAAATTAGACAATAATGAATTGTAGAAGCATAACATCATGAATCTAAACGTAGAAGCTAAATGCCTTTCTAATTGACAAATTTTTTTTCATACGTTTTATAATTAAATTTGTATAAAATTTCAAAAGTTGTCCTAATTTTAAACTCATTTTTATACTGTGAAATTGCTTTTTTGAAATGATTTGCCTGAAAATTTTCCTTAATCAATATCTGTTAATGGCATTAAATTTAATTATTATTTTATAAAGGTTTATAATATTTTAAAACGAATAATTAGAAATAAACTGCGAATAGTATGGAAACATGTCAAAATCATTTCATATCCATTCCTATTTCATTGATCCTATTTTTTCACTCTCTTTTTTCCATTCATTAATCTTATTTTTTCTCTCTTTCTCCTATTTATTGATCATATTTTTTTTACTCCCTCTCTCTCTCCTATTCATTGATCCTATTTTTTACTCTCTTTCTCTCCTATTCATTGATCCCATTTTTTTTTTTCTCTCTCTCTCTCTTTCCTATTTCATTGATCCTATTTTTGCTTTCTCTTTCCCCTATTCATTGATTCCAGTTTATGCGAATCCACTCTTATTGCTTCCTGTCTACCTTAAATAGAAAAAAATGTTGAACTTGATTTCTTTTCGATTATAAATTTAATTGAATTTGAATTAGATTTATTTTTAATTTAAAAAACAACAAAAAGTACATGTTCTATACAGTTTTTAATTTCCTTTATCGATAAACCTTCTAGTGGATGAGATGAATAAATTGCTAAATCAAATTATAATTATTATTAACTACGGGAAACCGACAGAGTAAAATAGACTCCAGCGCCGGTATTTGAACCACGGGCCTCTATAATTTTTATTATGATATCAATAATAATATGTGCTTATCAAAAATAGAACAATTTTTATTTATTAATTATTCCCTCCTGCTTATTCTGTCCTCTTTTTATTCAAGTTAGATTTTATAGGTATTTCAGTTTTATTTGGGATTTTTCCATTTAGATAAATAATGATGTATATTAATAAATGGCAATCATTAATTTTTTTTTTGTAATTAAAATCTTCGGAGATTCCTTTTTCCATTTATTTTTCAAATGATTTATGAATGGTTTGGTTTTTACAACAAGCGAATTGATTGAGCGTGTAGAGAAAATATATTTGATGATCTGTTTTAAAAATACTTTCAATACTACGAAAACTTTGTTAGCTGGTTGAATGAATGAAATTCGCTATTTCTCTTTATCAATGAAAAGGTTGATTTTTGGTTGAATTGCTTCGTTGATGAGTTAACTAACTTTTCCGATTAACTTTTTTTTATCTACTTCGTTCATGATTTTTACGTTTTACAAAGTTCGAATTTGTTAACTTTTCAAACGTTTATTGCGTTGAATTGATTCAATACATAGCTGTAATTGACTCATTGATCGTAATTTATATTTATGATAAAAACCTTAAATTTTAACCTTAAATTAGATCAGTAGGTCATAATTAGTAGTACATTACGCGTCGAGTGCGAAAAGTATATAATTTTGCATGCGAGTGTGGAGTTTGTTCCCGAGCGACAGCGAGGGTAGTAAAACCACACGAGCAAAATACCGTTTTCAAACGAGTTGCATACCGTACTTTATCTACGATTGTTGGATTTTAATAATAAATAAAGAAAAAAGAATAATTTCCTGTATGTGATGTAAGTTCGTATTTCCCTTTAGATAAAGATGACATTAATTCATTCCTCTTGAAGAAGATGATTTTTTCAGATTTATGAGACGCGCATGCGCAATGAATACAAGTACGTAAAGAATCACTTCCTCCGCATCTAAACAGAGATACAATGTTTATATTTCGTATCAATCATAGATAAACTAATATGAACACGCTGTTGATTATGAGTGAAGTGTTATGATTAAGATATTATATTTTAAACTTTGCAAACATACCGTTATTGCTAAAACAACTTTCAAACTTTTCCAAATAATCGTCTGAAATCTTAATCAAATAACTAAAAATTTTACCTAAGGAAGTACGCTTCGCTGATATTTATATGCCCATTTAGTATTTTTATTAAGAATTGATTTTTTTATCACCAAGGATCCTATAGGTACCGGTGTGAATCTTCCTTTACCCAACTGATACCTGATGCGCCTTTTCTTTGATCTTCCCTGCAAGCAGTCCTAGGGTTTCAAACTAGCGATCTATTGTTGACTAAGGACAAAAATGGACATTTTCTTTCATATGACCACTTTTCTGGTCAGTAAATAAAGTTTCTTCCTTTCTTAAAACACATTTCTATTCAACTTGTGTAAAATGTCATTGGCAATTTTAATAATAAAAAAATTAAAAAAATTGAGAAGATTGATTGCTAACGTAAAAAAAGAAGATACATCGTTTTCATTATTGCAAAATATTGATAATAGATGAAGATAGTTATGGTCTTCTTTTTTTATGCAGCACTATTTTTGTTAGTGAATATCTAGGAGTGAATAGATTTCTACCATTTTTGTATAGGATAAAAAAAAGTCTGTCAATTATTTTGGCTCATTGCTTCATTGTGTCCTATCGCGCACTTCAATGATGTTATGTTTCAACCATTATTGTCTAAATTAATTTAAAATTAATAAAAAATATGAATTTAGCAAAATTTATTGCGATGGTGTTGCACCAAAAGGGCCAATCTGCAAATATCCACAAAGACAAATCTGCATCTAATATCACGTTCTTTTTTCATATTTATAATTAATAAAATAAATTTGACTTATTAATTAAAATTATTTATGAAATTTTAAGTTG
>KZ652152.1:56246-66954 GCA_001010745.2 Gerris buenoi
CCATTTTTACATTCCCAATTCCCAACAAGTCAAACCTTTTTGACATTCGCAACCAGTCAAACCATTTTGACATTCGCAACCAGTCAACCCATTTTTACATTCCCAATTCCCAACAAGTCAAACCTTTTTGACATTCGCAACCATTCAAACCATTTTTACGTTCCCAATTCCCAACCAGTCAAACCTTTTTGACATTCGCAACCAGTCAAACCATTTTGACATTCGCAACCAGTCAACCCATTTTTACATTCCCAATTCCCAACAAGTCAAACCTTTTTGACATTCGCAACCAGTCAAACCATTTTGACATTCGCAACCAGTCAAACCATTTTGACATTCGCAACCCATCAAACAGTTTTTCAGTATCACAATTCTTTCTCTTTATCTATACTGCGTATATGTGAGAAAGTAAAAACTAGTTTATATTTTCCTCATGAAGAGACGAAAATAAGAAGTATTTCTCTTCTCTGGTATTACCTTTTTTTACAAAAAAAATTTAATATGAAGACTTCGTCTTATCCCTCAGCCCTGAATACGACCCTGTTTTGTCTTACTCAGGGAATTACATCTTGACCTATTTTATTCCCTAAGTGGAATGAAAAAAATTTTCTCTATACAAATTAATATTAAATGATATCGCAGAGTGGAATTATAAGAGCAAATACTCTGGTAAATGAAAGTTTATAACTAATTTGATAATAAGATGGTATAGTACCGGAATTGATAATTAATATTAAGTATGGTTCTTAATTTTATTTTTAAATTATTAATACCGAATAATATAAACATTATGATTACCAATTTCGAAACAAACATTCATTTTTTTTTTTTTTTTAACTATGTTTTTCCAGTTCTGCCTTACTAATCTGTCTCCAAAGAAAAATAATAATCAAATTATTTTGTTATTCGATTTTTTTTTCTTTTTCAAAGTGGTCTTATATGAATACCAATAAATTTTTTCGAGAGAATATCCTGCAAATATAACATTTGGAATGACTTAATGGGAATCGGCTCTTCTTTAGATTGTTACTCCCCTTATAAAAAAGGGAGGGCAGTAACAATCTAAAGAAGGTGTACGGAATGTTTTTCTCTAGACTGTTACTTCCCGTATCAAAACAGAAGTATGATATTCCTTATTTGTTAAAGTCATTTATATTCTAAAAACATAGGGGAGTAACAATCTAAAGAAGTGCCAATAAATCGGCATTATACGAACAAACACACACACTCTAATATATACATATTCCGATTGTATATATGTGTATATTATATTATTTTTAATATATTTATCTTTTATGCAATAAAAATAATAGGTTAAATAAATTATATTTATATAATTACCACAGACCGCAGCTGCATTTGACTTGCTTTAGTGGATCTTAATTATTATTAAAAGAATGGTTTGCGTCATAATTTCTAGATATATGGTATTGTTATTATTATTTGAATTATAGAGAGAATAGTGTTTCAGGGGCAACAAATTAAAATTAAAAATTAAATAAAAGTTCTGTCGCACTGATTTGTTTTTAAGATTGCGTCGCACCAATGTGGCAGTCTTTCGATGTTTATGGTTCCTTTATTTTCCGGTAGATGTCGGTACTTCTTGTCCCCTCGTTGAGAGAGTAACTCCATTAGATCGCGGTATATTATTAGGACTCTGGAAAATAATATATTGTTCTTAAATTATTAACAATCACTTATATTAATGCTAATCATATTAATGTAATTATTATGGATATTGTTTCTTTTTTTACTATTTTATATTATGTACTAAGTTTTTAAATTTTCTTTCATAAATTTGAAATCTGTCAAAATGAAGATTGTAAATTTGGGATACGTCAAAACAAATAAAATAACTTGCGAATTTTTTCCGAACTAACTTTCCATACAGCAAACTTTGCAGAAAACGAATGAAATTCTGTTGAAAGATGGCTAAAAGTATTACAATAATGCATTGTCATCGTGTTCTGAGCTCTTCTGAAAGTTTCAAATGTCTAGCTACTCGGGAAGTTAGTTAAAAATCGATTGTAAGATTTGTACTGGACAAACAAACAAACAAGAAAGCCAGCTAATAAAAATGTAGTAATTATCAAGTTTTGCCGGACTTGTTTTTAGATTGTCACGCGGCATGTTGCAGTCTTTCGATGTTTATGGTTCCTTTATTTTCCGATGGATGTCGGTACTTCTTGTCCCCTCGTTGAGAGAGTAACTCCATTAGATCGCGGTATATTATTAGGACTCTGGAAAATAATATATTTTTCTTAAATTATTAACAATTATTTATATTAATGCTAATCATATTATTGTAATTAATATTGATATTGTTTCTTTTTTACTATTTTTATTGTTGAATTTATTGTATAAATGTCTAAGTATTAATAACTAGCTAACCCAGGGAACTTCGCACCGCTTAACAATCAATTAAACAAGCAGTTAACTAATATGAAATTTGAAATTCACTCATTCAGTGAAACGACGCGCGTGCTATCTATTGAAACATAGTTTTACTAACTTAGAAACCACCCCAGGCATGTGTCCAGCCATTCCCCAAAGTTTCATCGCAATCAGATGAACGTTTGAGAAAGGCATAAGAGACGTACAGACAAACATTCATTTTTATTTATATATATAGAAGAATACACACATAATTTTGTATCTTACTATTAATTCAAGTGTTTTAATAGATGCATTTAGTATTATCTGAGCTTGGTAGTATTATTAATGAGGTTGAAGTTGGAGGCAAATAGTCGTTGCATGATAATGACCCATTAAAGGGAAGATTGCTTAGATAATGACCCTTGGAATGGTTTAGCTAATGGTTCAGCTAGAGACCTAATAGTGTCAAGACCAGACAAGTCATATCAATATCCTGACTTATTAAGCAGTTTAAGTTTTGGCAGGTATTTTGGTTAAGGTAAGATGACTTTGTATAGACTGCGTCTAGACTCAAACTGTATATACTAAACGTAATCTCGACCACCTGTACGAAGAATAGCTCTTGCCTGACGTACAGGGTTTCATCCATGTATCAAATCCCTTCGATTTCAGGAATGTTTGTAGGTCATGGTGTAACCTCGGAAAGGGTATGGGATTTTGGTGGTCTAATTTACATACGGTTGTTGTATATATTGAAACAACAATGGGCCCAAGGGCAGGTCCCTGCAGCACTCCACATATAATATACTCGTAGAAAGAGAAGGGGGACACGCGTCCCCTACTCTGGACGTCCAACAGGTGACCCCCCTACCACCAACCATTGTCCCCTGTCCACACACACTCACATTCAACTCACAAATAGATTTATATTAATGTTTACAATTTCTTTACCAAGTTAAATAACCTTTCGTAAAAAAATAACACAGATAACATATATCCACCTAAAATACTAAATAAAAGAACTGAAACTTCCCACCCTTATAATTTCCATTTAACTGTAATAATAATTTAACAATAAATTGATCTTCAAGTAGAGACATAAATTACGCGATAATTTTGATTGCATTTTATATCATTCGATTCGGTACAATTATAAATTTTACTTTGAGCTGAAGTTTTTAGAAATGTAGGTTGTCAAAAGGTGGGTGTGAAAAATAGATTATACATTTTTGACCCACACAAAACATTCAGAGAAATAAATGAAATGGAAAAACAATCCTAATCCAATATCCAATTGTTGGTGGGTGTGTCTAACTTTTGACTGGGTGTGGAAGTAGGTGGTAATCACTAATCACTTAAAAGCGTGAATTTTGGCTTGTAGCCTTATCTCCTTAAATAAAACTCACTGAATTTAATTTTTTATTTTTATCTTAACCTGCAACTTTGAGCAATTTAATTAGGTTTAATACAACGTTTATATACCTTACTTTAATATAGACTTACTTAATAATTTGTGTCTGAATTATCGATTGTCATCAGTCCTCCGTTTCTATTGATTTTTTTATTAGATTGTTTAAACTTTTATAAAATGACTTGCCTTTTTAACTGTCTAATTATAAGTAAATCACAGTAATAGTAATAAGTTTAAATATACTTTTCGATAAACAACAAGTATCAATACCTGATTTTTTATCGTGGACTTTACCTGTTGTATTTGTATTGTATAAATCTTCATATGATATGGTAGCATAGCAAAATAATTGATAATGATTTTTTGCATTTTACATAAGCGAGATAAAGGGGGGGGGGACAATTTTTACACCAACTTCAAACTCGCCTACGCTCGCTCTATCAAAGCTTATAACCAAAAATTATATATTTTTGTAATCAGCTCGACGTGCCCTTTCATATGATATCACAAAGTGTTATCCAGAAGTGTTATCCAGACCACAAACGGTCTCCAAAAAAATTACCAACCCTTAACTTTTTTACCCTAATTTAAAAAAAATATATATATATTTTTTTTAAGAAGCTACATTTTTAAAATGTGTGGGTAGGTATACACGTTTATATACGAAATTTCAAAGAGAAGCCGTGAGAGCAGGCGAATGACGGACGGACGGACAGACAGACACGCGCAGGAAAATATAAGCGTCCTTTGTTTTGTCTACGGATCCTAAAAATGCTATACTGAAGGACCAGGAAGAGAATGGTTCCCACCTATCTATGTCTCTCTTCCCAAGAGAAGAAAAATAAAGAGATGCTACCGCGACTGGTCTTGGGCGAATAGTGACTGACATGGTAAAGGTTTTTTATCCTATGAGTGAGTCCCTGGCCAGTCAACATGCCGTCGTGCATAAGCTACTAATAGACTTTAGTGATGTTGCGTCGCTCTTTAAGTGCCTCTAGGTCTAACTTCATCTCCAAATCTTCTTCTTCTCTAACATCTTTGAGCTTATGTCAAAGCTTACCTTCATAGTATATCGTCAGCACTCTTATACATAGTTTTTCTAACCCTTCTCAAATTTCTCTCTCGGATCTCAATCTCAAAAGGTCTACTGCCAAAAAGTTCTTGTCAAGAAGTTCTGCGTTTGAAATCTGTCGGTCCGTTCTTAAATATGGCCATAAGCCATCCAGGAACTAGTTAATAATAACTTGTAACTTTATTGTGATAATACTAAATATAAAGCAATAAGGATTTTACGTTTGTGTTTAAAATCGGTAGTTTGGTGTTGGTACCAAAGCGTCTTGTACGGCAAATGTCAATCTTGCTTTTAAGTCTAAGCATCTACATCTACACCTTGGCGTTTTATTCAACTTAGTTTAAAATCAATCCTCATTTTAATGGATTCGATGGTTCTATTGCCCATAGAAGGCTAAAGCGTGCATCACTTTATCTCTCTATTCTTCTCGGTCTAGGGATTGACGTCTTTAATTCATAATCCGCATTCTCTAACCATCTTTTCCTTGGTTTCTCCGGCCTTTTCTTTCCACCTTGCATATCTTGAAGTATTTTTTTGGGACTTCTTCCAGGGTCCACCTTCTGAAGTGTCCTTCTGACCTGTCCTTCTGACCTGTCCTTCTGACGTGTCCTTCTGACCTGCCCTTCTGACGTGTCCTTACCGCATCCTACACTGTTACCCTGTCTTACTTCTGCATAATAGGCACTGATAATTGCCTTACAAAGGTCAATACTGCTTTGATAAAAAAAAAAAAATATTTTAACTAATACCACCATTTCCACACTTGGTTAAACTGAGATACACGGTGAGGTCGAGAATCGCTTGGCAGCATAAGATTACATCCCTTTGTCAAACAATACATTTGTATGATTTATATATAAACCATACGTGAGAGACACCAAGGGATGTGCCACGCAAGCGTGACACATAGGAACTGTTCCAACACCAGACAAACGTCACAAAATGTTGGCTCGGCAAAACGCCATGTCCTGCATCGTTTCGTCGCTACCGACTCATCAGGCCCGACGATCCCTTGGTGTCTCTCACGTATGGTTTAGCCTATTGCAGTGTGCAAACACGGTATTACATTGCTAATGTGTTTTGCTAGCCAAGCAAGAATGGCGGTATGAGAGCACGCTCGTCTCTGATAAGTCCTATATATGATTTTCTTGATATGGTATAGGTCCAGAGTTGGGTGGGCATCGTCGGGCCCCTGATGAGTCGGTAGCGACGAAACGATGCAGGACATGGCGTTTTGCCGAGCCAACATCTTTGTGACGTTTGTCTGGTGTTGGAACAGTGCCTATGTGTCACGCTTGCGTGGCACATCCCTTGGTGTCTCTCACGTATGGTTTAGCCTATTGCAGTGTGCAAACACGGTATTACATTGCTAATATGATTTATATATATTTGAGTAATTAGGTGATTGCATATGATTGCATATATATGATACATATATATGTATCCTATATATGTATGATTTGTACATAGGAGAGTTGATATCCCTTTGTCAAAATAATACATTCCAGTAAGGCCTGCTCACTTTTCTAACCTCTTCCCCTCACAGCACCCTATTCAGGAATTTTACCCCTCACTTATTCATCTATAAAGTTCTTTATTATCAGTAAAGTAATAAAAGTCATAAATTAAATTGATTCTTAACCGTTGTATGTTCGTTTTACTTTGTTTTGATGTACTTACCTTGCTATGTTACTTTACTTAAAGTTTACAAAGTTTTTTTTTACTTTGAGCAAATATCCAATTCTAAAGTTTTTTCCCCAACAGATAATGCAACAACTAACTTAGTTATTAGGTTTCTCCAGTAACAATGTTAACTGTTAGTGTTCTACTTTGGAACTTTTAAACAATAAACAAAGAAGTGACTAAAATATTCAACAAAGAGTTAAGTCGAAAAGCCCTGTAGACTAGTTTTGTTCCAACGCCTCTAATTTAATGGTGGGGAGGGGGGGGGATCTAAGAACTTATCTCTTTATAAGGTATAGTCTTGTTCATTTTATTGTAGTACATTTTTTTTTTAAATGATTTATGGAACTACTAACCTAGTTGAATCCATTTTTTCAAGTTAATTGTGCCAACCTAATTCATTTAGTTTTATCATCATCTTTTGAAATTCTTATATAATTTGAAAAAAAAAAATGGAATGCTTTAGGGAGTAAACTGAAGTTTTTGTAGGTATTTCTTTTTAAAATTCTCTTTATAAACTCCAATTGATATTTAGAAATATTCGTCACTTTACAATCAAATTTGGTTGAACTATTTGGACTGCTCTTGTCCCAATAATGTTTACTATGACATCCACCCAATAAGGTGATAATAGCTCATACATAATTATTAAAAATGATTAGCTATCTAACTAATTTAATGCATCTTTGCTAAATTTTAAGATACTTTGGACATAGCGCCATAATTTCTGATTCTAAGATTTTATAGATGTGTTCATATAAACTCGAACAGAACTACTGAATAAAGAGATTACAACTCAATCAAAATATATAAGGGTGTTTTATGTTTAAATGTACTTAAAAATAAAGGTAATAAAGTTATACATAATATATCGGCGTGCGATCAACTACCAACTGAGCAAGCCCAGCCACAGCCATCTATATTTAAAAACACGTATAAAATACTAAATTAAGATTTACATAAACATATAACAAGGGGGCCAAAATATCAGTTATGTGGCAACGTTTCGGCCCTGACCGGCTATTTTCAAGCAAGGATCTTATATAATAAAGGGAATGGAGAGTTGTGGCAAAAAAGTGACCACATGGAGATATGTAAAATATGAGCTCCAATGGGACAAATTATCTTGATTATCTTGGTTATAGTTAACTAAGAAACGTGCGGCAGGTTATCAACAATCAACAGATTGCGTTGTACTCTCCCTTGCGTTATATTCTCCTGCGCGGAGTATTTCTTATTTTGCGCTGTTTGTGATTGATATTCGGACTATATTTAGCAGTTTATAGTGACATGTTTTGAATTATTTATAATTAAAAGTTAATAATCAGTTTATAAAATTAACCGGAAATAAACCTTGAAATTAACAAAGAAGGTAATTTGTCCCAGTCCAAAGGTCGTGGAGTATGCCAGTATGATTTTTTTCTCCAATTTCTCTTATCTCCATGGGGTCACTTTTTTTGCCTTAAACCCCTTCTTATCATTATATCCCCTTTATATAAGATACTTGCTTTCAAGCCTAGAAAGTAGACATCATAATACGCTTACACTAGTTTACTTAATAAGTATAAGGAATATACCTGAAACTGAAACTAGAATTCGTGAGGATCGATTGTGACATTATATAACTCAATGGATATTGGAACAGACATCGTTCCTTCGTTAAATAATTTGTATATTAGAATCTCCTCCCTCGCTGTTTGCACAAGTTATACGCATCAACATACATTTAACATTATAATCTAATTGAAACTGACTAGATACAGACATTCTAACAATATAAAATAACAGATAATTAATTGACAACAACAATAAGCTTCATATCACATCGTTATCATAGATTAGCAAGTCTCTCATTAGAACTCTGCAACGAACATTTATAACATAAACGTTGTGCTAGATTGATTATTAATTCATTATTAATTACCAGTTATTGGACAATTCAAATAATAATAGTGATATATATTTTTACAATTTTAAAATATAGCTAAATTAGTCGAACATGTTTAGAACTTCCAACATATTCATTAAACCAAAAACACTACAATATTTGCATGTTTTCTTTTAGGTCTCTTCAGTTTTTTTTTTTTAAATTAGGTAATAATAATTTAAACCATAATTATTTTTATCTTGCTATATTTCACCCTACACCTTGGGCTTCTTCAGGCTCTTCTGTTCCATATTTTTATTAACATAAAATTTGTCAATAATTTGGTCAATATACAGGGTGAGGCAAAAGTTTGGCAACGGCTAATTATCTCCGTTAATAGAGAGATCAAACTGCGGTTTGTTGCTATCTTCATCGTGCATAAAAAACTACCATTTTTGGTAGATACCCATATGACCGCCATTTTGGTTGCCGCCATATTGAATTTAACTTTAAAATTTCAAATTGGAACCCCTATACTGTGATACATATTTGGAAAGGCCATGAAAAAAGAAAACATTTGCCGCAAACCAAAGCTTTTTATCTTTCGCCGTTTCAAAATGGCGGCCATAAGAAATTTAAAAAGAATGACATTTTCAATGCTTTATTGCTGCGCTAAAATAACGCTTTAAGAGAAAAAAAAATTAAGAGTAAAATTATCGTATTTTAAACTCAAAAATTCTAAATTGGTTTAAAAAATAATTTTTATTACATTCTCGGATGCAAGTAAAATGACTACATGCGTTGTTATAGCAACCAAATAAAAATAAAAAATTGGAAAAAGAGAGCATTAAACTTTTATTTTTTACCCTAAAATAAGACAAATTTACTCCTGCATTTTCCCCCCTATAACCTTTACTTTGGCCATAATTAAACGTCAAAAATTGTCAATTTTTAAATTTAAACTGGCCGCCATTTTGAAACGGCGAAAGATAAAAAGCTCAGGTTTGTGGCAAATGTTTTCATTTTTCAAGGCATTTCCAAATATATAATATCATAGTATAGGGTTTCCAATTTGAAATTTTAAAGTTCAATCCAATATGGCGGCAACCAAAATGGTGGTATTAGTATCCACCAAAAATAGTAGTTTTTTATGCACGATGAAGATATCAAAAAACCGTAGTTTGATAACTCAAATATTAACGGAGATAATTAGCCGTTGCCGAACTTTTGCCACACCCTGTATATAAAATTACACATAAATATAAAAATTAAAACTTAAACATAAATTAACATATGTGTAACGCTTTTTTAAATTAAAAATGGACTTGAATCTCCTCTGTTTAACATTCAGAAGGAGTCTCCTTCTGATTAATTCTCTCATTAATTTCTCTTTCTGATAATTACAAGATAAAAAGAACTTTTTATATATGTACTACGTTTTTAAATTTTTTGTCATAAATCATAAATTTGAAACCCGTCAAAATGAAGATCGTAAATATGGGTCATGTCAAAACAAATAAAATAACGTGAATTTTTTCCGAACTAACTTTACATATTGGGGATTTTTTTCCCAACTAACTTTCGTTTATAGAAAAATTTGCTGAAAACATATTAAATTCTGCTGAAAGATTCCTAAAAGTATTATAATAATGCATTGTCATCGTGTTCTGAGCTACTATAAAAGTTGCAAATATCTAGCTATTCGGGAAGTTAAAAATCGATTGCAAGATTCCCCCAAACAAACCCACAAACAAACGAACATACAAACAAACAAACAAGAAAGCAAGCTAATAAAAACTTAGTGTAAAAAAAATTTGTACTGGACCCACAAACAAACAAACATACAAATAAACTAACAAACAAACAAGAAAGCAAGCTAATAAAAACGTAGTAAAAAGTAGAGACTGAAAGAGTCTCCACAAGATGAAATATGTGGAGTTGCAGACTGCATTCGAGTTTATTATAAACTCAGTACTCGGAAGTTTTTATTCACTTGAGATTGTAATCGTAATGTCAGGGTCGAGATCAGAATTGAAAAAGTCAAATGCAGACGTTTAGGAATGAGTTAATAAGAGATGCCCACTAGACCCGGACCATTTTAGTAATACAGACATCAACTTAGTTAATAAGACTTATAGAGTAAACTTATACAGATATCAACGTAGTTAATAATACTCATAGGGTAAGCTATCACAGATATTAACTTGGTTAAAAAGACTTATAGAGTAAACTTATACAGATATCAGCTTAGTTAATAAGACTCATAGAGTAAACTTATACAGATATCAACTTAGTTAAT